>BMAO01011344.1:0-43335 GCA_019973975.1 Trichonephila clavata
TACTGTAGAATGTCATCCAAAATAATCGTGTATATAAAATTTCAGCTCATTTGAGTGCTTTAAAATGCATTTTATTAGCGATTGAAAATTTTAACAAGAATAATGGACACATTTTAACAAGGACAATGGAATAATTTTGACAAGAATATGGTATATAGTATAAATATAGAGAGTGTGAACTATAATAATAGGAATTGAAAAACATCCTGACAATCGTTTTTTTTTAATACGCATGATACATTTTTAAAATCTGTTTTTAATTTTCCGGAAAGTTCCTTAATGGAACCTTAAGTTTAAGTGCGCCATAAATATTATCTCTCATTTACCATTAGTTTCTAAAGAAGTGTCTGATTAGATGGCTTTCTGTTGTCAGAATCGTCAATTTCCCGACCGCTACTTGACAAAAAAATTCTCTTTTATCTCTGTGAGCTGACCTGTTACAAAACACTCTCGTTAAGGTTAATAGGTCACATTCTTTCTTATCTGATTAGCTGTGGGTCTGTGTTCATTTGATGGTGTATGTAAAAAATACGGGTAATTATTTCCTTTTTTATTCTTAACTGATCCTAACTAGATCATGTGCATTAATTTGAAGCATTATAAAGGTGAAATCAAATATATACAGTATAATCTCATCAATATGGACTAAATGGAGCTCTAACCCATCCATCAAAATAACCTATAAAATGAGTTACGGTAGACAGCTAAGAACTATGTACAATAAAAGGAAAATAAGAAAAGCAAAATGGTAAATAATTGCTCAAAGAATTCTGAATTCAATTCAATACATTAAACTCATGATAGGTCGAAAACTACTTGGAATACGAGACAGTTTAGATCAGGGGTAATCAACCTTTTTTTCTGCTGGGCCGCATACATATGTTAGCTATTTCCTGCGGGCCGCAACATGAGGATAAAAGGGGGGGGGGGAGGAATGCTTTATATAAGATCAAGATAACATTAGAAATTTAAAATGTGGAAAATTGATCAAAATATTATAACTCCTGTTTTGCTTTTTTAAAATTTTTATTTTTATATGTTTTTTATTTGTGTCACTAACACTAAATTAGAAGCAAACACATTTAAGAAACACTCCTTCTTAATTTCTGCATCAGTAAACGGTTTCGTATGATTACCAATAATATTACAAACTTCATAGGATGTCTTTGTTACCACTGTGATATTACCACTGACAAAACACTTTGTTGCTGTTGCAAAGATTATTCAAGAAAGCGTATTTATCCCCTCTTGAAAGAGATTTTCGAGGAAAAGTGTCATTAAATGATTCATGTTTATTGGTATTTTTTAAATACACTTTCGTGACAAATCAAACAATTACTAAGCCATGCTTGTTTTTCACTACAAAATAGTCAACTTCCCAATCGTCTTGAAAAAATCTATTTTCTTCGAATATTTTTCGTTTTCAAGATATGAAAGATAGTTAAAAATTAGTTCCACTCATAAAATGGTCGCTACTCCACTGTAGTCTATTATAATTAATCAGAAAAAAAAATATCAATTCATACCCATACGACAGCAATAAGCAAAATTGATATATTTGATTTTTAACAAAGAATTTCCCACCAAATTTTTATAAATAAATGAATTTCTCAGAACAATGGGCCATGACCGGGCCACTTAAAAAGGCCCGATGAGCCGCAGGTTGAGTACTGTTGCATTAAACTCATAATAGGTCGGAAACTACTTGGAATACGAGACAGTTTAGATACTTCAAGGACCATACTTGATACTATTGGTGGTGGGAAGAAATGACATATTTCGCACTGCGTTCTTAAAGCGTTCATTTTTTTAAATAATTAAATTGACTTATGCCTCAAATATTCATAATATCTAGATCTGGTCTCATTGCTGTTTCTAACGTATTTTATTATAAAACTCAAGTGCATTTTAGTTTTTGGGGCATCGTCTATTTGTTGTGACGGGTTTTATTATCTGTATAATAATACAAATGCAATTAATGTTCGTTCCACGTCTTGCTAGTCGACATATAAAATAGTCTAAAGTTTTGTGGGAACACTAAAACCTTTAAAACGTGTAACAAATATAATGTTCAACAGTTTTCTCCTGAGTACATTCTAGACTGTCTGGGCCTTCCTCTCGAGAGGATCTTTATACTTCTCCACTTCTTGTGCTCGATTTCATCAGAATCAACCGACTTATTGATCTTGTCTGACAAAGTCAGACCTTGGAGGATTAGTAACAACAACAACAGCAATGTTCGCGAATCATATGATGTAAAATATTATATATAATATTGCAAAAATTTTTATGGTTCAAGAAAAATCTGCTGCTGAGAATGCCTTTGCAAATATGGTCAGTAGGAAACTAATATTATATTCTTAGTTAAAGATTGACATTGCTTCTTTGTATTTGTAAAAAAGTTATCGAAGTATAAAACACTCTTAAAATTAAATTTTGAATGAAGATTACGGTAGAGTCCCTGATAGGTAAATTTTAACTCTACTTTTTTTATAATTTAAGAAAATTACACATTATAGTGTAATGGTTTGCTTTTCATTAAGTCAAACAAATTAAATGTTTCAGATTTTTAAAAATAAAAATCGTAATTGAAACGCGTTATGGTGAAAATAATGAAATAAAAGTATAAATCCCGTGTTATAATAATAGGAATTCTACTTATTTTTCAATTATATTTGAAAGAGTTTAAGAAAATTTTATTTTTATGAATTTTAAATAACAGCTTTGTCAGATACCAATGTAATGAATTTTCTGGACCAACTGGAACTGAATTGCTTATATTTGTATTCTAAAAGGTTTAATTATACCATTACTTTATGTGTTATGAAGGTTTATTACGATAGCAAATACTGTCGAATGACAAAATAGTATTATTGCAGTTTTCTTTTGACTAGTAACAGGGGGCAGGAGACTAGTGCAATTGCTATTAAGATTTTTTTTAAATGTGATGTTCTTAAGGTATCGACTACCCTAAAATTGGGAATTTTGCCAAAAATTGACAATTTTTTATGAGTTTTTATAGACCATCTTATTAGCTTTATAAAAATACCAAGTTTATTATTTTCTGTTCACTAGAACAAAAACTACAAGTGTTTTAGTATAAACAGATGCCATTACTTTAAGCAAGATGCATCTTTAAAACGCATTTTACTCGAAATGTGTGTGTGTGTTTTTAAATACTCAAACGGGGCCAGAGCGATTGCTAAAAAAGTTTTGAAAATAATGAACTGTGAATTTTTTTGTGGTATGTTCTGTATAATAGTAGAAGTGTTTTAACCTTCAGATTTATCATTCACTGTTTTATTACAAAATTTACAGCCCCTTATGTGAATATAGCTTTTTTAAAGCAATTTCATGTAATAACAAAGATAAAGTGCTCTAGATTTTGTAAAAATTAAAATATCTCTTATCCTGAAGGTCATTTCAAAAATGAATAACATAGCAACACATCGGAATTGAAAAATTGAAAATCTGTTCATAAACTTTTGGTACAGAACGGGCCGCGTTTTTGTTATTTTTTGTCAATATTTACCCATTTTAGTAATAATAATTTCTTTTTCTGTTCTTAATTTCAGCGCATTTTTCTTAAAATGTACTAAACAAATCTTTAAAAAAAAAAAAAAAAATCCCCATACCTCCAATTTTTTTAAAAAAAAAGTTGTCGCAAGTAGTCGGATACCCTTAAATAATGATCATGTCTAATCTTTGCTATTATAACGGACGTTTGATGTAAAATTTTATTTTTATAATATGCAGTTATGTGAGTGATAAATTTTAAAAGCTTCATATTGCTTACAATTGTGAATAGCTTACGAATTAAATTAGTAAGTCCGTTGTAAGAGGGCAGTTTTAGAACATAAAACGTTCTATGTGTTATTAAGGAACTCTAAATCTTTCTTTTTATATAAAAAAAAACAGTTACTTTTCTAGAACCATATATGAGGCTATTTATTGAAGATATAATGTTTTTTTTGTTAAAAATCTGGTTTAGATCCTCCTACATTATTTAAACATCGTTTAATGTCTAAACCTGTCTCGTCTTGGACATTCTCGCACAAATCTTATATTTCTACTTATAGATAAAAAATTTAATGGTTGAATTTTAGTTCTGTTTGCAGAAACAAGTTGAGTCAATGTAAGGTACTGATGCAGATTATAAAAATCAGAAAAGCACAACTCTTATCCGTAAACGTAGAGTTATTTGAATTTTTTACATTTATTTATATTGTTTTTTTAATTAATTCTGTGGTTTTGTCAAATAGAAAAATTTTACTGTGGTTTCCCCTTAAAAGTTATCCGATTAATTATTTTTTGCAAAAATATTTGCGTATAGAATATAAGTATTTCAATATTTTACAAATTTTTGGTAAAGTTTGATTTGATAAATCGTTATGTTATGTCTGAAAAACTATTCATGTTTTACCGTAAATTATCTATTTTTTCAGTGTTGAGTTAAATGCATATACTCGAGCAAATATCATAGAATACTTTAGGGGAAAAACAGTTAAATTTGATTTTAAAAGATCATAATACCTAAAAACGTTCAAAAAATTTATATTTATCAAATTAAAAAAAAAAATCAGTATAAAATGTTTAACATTCTTATTCAAACCACATCAAAATCCTACACTAATTATGCTCACAGAAATAAAGAAACGCGTGAATGTCGACCTTGATCTTTAAAAACAAAGTAAACAAACGTAATTTCCGTTAATTTCTGTTTGTATTTGGAACGTGCTATTGGATTTTACCAGGTAAGCTGTATAATGTCATTATCATTCAGCAAACAATGGAGCGATGCTCTGCATCAGCCCAGCTGGTGCTACTTCATGATATATATTTACTAGAGTGCAAAATATCCCAGAATACTTACATCAACCATAAAAATGTTGTGATTATCCGTATTATGATCGCAATACGATGCTTTGTTTCAGAGTTATTTGTATTCAAAATGTATTAAAAGGTGCTATTGTGATCCTTTTATATCAGTTCTATAGTCTAGAAGTACAGACTAAAACACCAGGATCTTCCAAAACAACAGTTGATATTGCTGTAAGTGAGACACAACAATGGTATTTAAATGATAGAATAGCTGATATAGACTAGATGTTATAAAACATGGATTTGGTTAGTGTACTTATCTGTCTTTCAGGCTGACAGAAGAAACATAAATTATGTTTGTATCTTCAATGCAAGAAGCTCATAGGAGGAAAAAAGTAACATGTAAGCATTATGTGGAATATAGGTTCCCAACCTTTTTTGAACTGGCGCTTTTCTAATGAATATTTCAATACCGCCCCTCCCACCCTAGAGAAAAAATAATTTACATAATACATGGTGAGAACAAGAGTTAAATTTTAAAAAAATATTCTACTACTAATAGAATATATTTTTTAATTTAATTTTTATTTCCAAAGGCCCAATTTTTTACTTGCGAATCTGAAATAGCTATTGCCACAAATATATTTAAATGTGTAATATTATATATTTTAGGTAGGATATTGTGTTTTGGAATTGAAACGCTACTGCTTCTTTTAAAATAATGGAATAAAAGTTTTAGCTTACCCGTTATAAAGACAGGCAGGGGTCTTGATGATACGAAATAATTCATAATAAACTATAGCTTTCAAAATAAAAATAAATCGACGGTTTCAGCCTTTAAAGAACCACACGTTGATTCCAGGTTAACATATTTAATTATATTTCTTCGATAATATACGTAATGAAATGCAGTGGACGAAACATTTTCCCTGCTGCTCGCAGACAAAGACAACTCGTGCACTACAGAAATTAAAATGCACTCTATCGTTAAATTTAATGTAGGTCTGAATGTAATCTTTAAGTTTTTCATCCACTTCCGGAACTACCGAAATATGTGAATTTTCGTACATGTGTTATAGAAAGGATTTCAATACATACAATCAACATAATATAAACAGTATTAAAGTTTACTTTTGTTTGTACATAATCAGTGTGTTTTTTAGCCTTTTTTAGACTATATTTGGCTAATCTGCCCAAGCCCCTCCGGGCCATCTCAACGCCCCCTGATTTTTTCTCAGTCTTTTACTGCCCCCCCCCCGAAAGCCTCAAACGCCCACAAAGGGGCGTTATCGCCCACGTTGAGAACCTATGGTCTAGAAGTACTGACTAAAAACATCAGGATCTTCCAAAACAACAGTTGATATTACTGTAAGTGAGACACGACAATGGTATTTAAATGATAGAATAGCTGATCGCGCCTAGATGTTATAAAAGTATGGTTTTTTAGTATATATACACACTGTGTGTCTTCATTCTGACAGAAGCCCCTCAGGAGTTCACCTTTAGTGATACGGTGTCACAATCCGAGGTGCCTAGTATCTTTTCCTTCCCACGGGTTATTGTCTTTGTAACATGGCTTCACGAACGGGTACCCTAGTGATCTTCTCTATTTCGACCTTTTTTGTCATTCAATTCATTCTTTCTTTTCTCCGTCTAGACCACAGATATTAAAACAAATGTTTGGCGCAGTATAGCGAAATCGGCTTGCGCCAATAAACCAAATCATCACTCACTCATTCTGACAAAGAAACATAAATAAAGTTTGCATCTTCAATGCAAGAAGCTCATAGGGCTCCGAGGGAAAAAAATAACATGTAAGCACAATGTAGAAGCTCTGTCGTATGAGGCGAGTATATCTTAAGCCAAACAGAAAAGTTTATTGTAAAAAAAAATACATAACTGAATTTTGAGACTTGATTTACTGATTTTCTAATTTTCACCCTTTCCCACAAGATTAAAAAAACTCAATGCAATTTATTTGAGAATCCTTGAGTGGCCACGGTAGCCAAGTGGTCTAGGTATCGGATCATGGCTAGCGGGTCGTGAGTTCGAGCCCAGTACCACTGAAGACCCTCCGTGTAGGGGAACGGTGCACGTTAAATCTGCCGAGAGCTCAAACGTCCTCCCGTTGATGTGGTGTGGTAGTTAGGAGGTGCGAGCTCAGGTGTTCCGCGTCACTTGACCATGGTTCAAAATTACGCGGTCCGTCGCCAAAAAGCCCTCGTGTAGCTGAATAGTGCGACGTTAATATGCACTCACTCACTTGAGAATCCTTGAGGCGTTTTTGAGATTTTATTATAACAATTAATGGCAAGGGCCACATAAGACTGCAATAAAACAGATTAACACATTAATCAAGAATTTCTGAAAAATAAAAAAAAATGAGCATAACTAGAACACAGATGTATTTAGGATATTGTATACCATCAAAAGATGATCGAATTTATCAAACCGTTTTACAAGTCAACATATCTTGTATAAATAATTACATAAAACTGTTAAACCTAGTAATATCAGAATCGTCCTGAAGTCACCAGAAATCAATGACAAAGCCAACATTGTGACGATAAACCCACCCGACATACATAAATAAAAATAATTATCAGCAATGACATTAAAATCTAGCGCGTGACAATGATAAAAAAATGGAAACCAAAACGATTTGAGATATTTCAGCAGATTGGTTGTCATAGCTACTTCGTTTAACTAATAATTTTGGTTCGGCACAGATATCAAGAACTGTCATGTATTAGAGTATTGTACGAAGTATGTATCAAGTACCCCGAAAAATTCCTGCTAGTGCGGGGGTAGGCTGTTTTGGCTTGGGGGCCACATTATACAAGCGGAGGATACCGAAGAGCAGCACCTTTTACAAATGATTGCATTCATTAGTTAACTTTAGTGCTATAAAAACCAATAAATTCTCTATTTATTTATTGCGCTAATTTCATATCTGTAACTGCAACCACATTTAATTTTAGAATCCGTTTAATGAGACACTTGTAACCTATCGCACTTTAATGCAATTTTTTTGAAATCAGGAGTGCAATTGCTTGTTGAAATTCTTATTTACACCCTACAAGTTAATGTCTGTCAACTTGTAAGGGATGAGCTAAGTCATCCCTTAGTGTAAGAGGGTCGGAAGTAAATTAGCCATAGTCAATATAACTTCAATTTATTCTCAGTTATGAACAGCAACACAAATTCTATTAACCAGAGTTAAGAGATGCATCCAAATACCAAATATGTAAATCAATAGCGAGGTAGATAAGATACGAAAAGACTTTAAAAATCAGATCACTTACGTCTTGGCAATATCTTCCAATTCTTAGCGACCCAATTTAATTTGAGTCCGAATTGACAAATCGTCAACTGTAATGTTACAATAATAAGCTGCAAAATATCCACGCCTCACTTCACGTTTAATCAATCACTACTAGCCGTTAGCAGTCTAACTTCTCGCTCTCTTTCTAACCTGAAAGTTTAATCTTTATAAACAAGTCTTATATTTCCATATTCACATCTTCTTCGAAGGAAACTTTCAATAGATTAAATTTTAAAGACCCATTTTTCCCGAAGAGGACTGTTTGTAAGAAGAATCCGACTTGATCCGTGACAAATTTACATTTATATTTACTCTTGTTGATATTCATACAAGAAAATCTTAGTTAACAAATATATGTCAACCCAAGAAAAAAAAACTCTATATTTGAATTTTTGACTGTTTTGGAGGGCCACTATTTGATCGCCCCTCCCTAAATGAATATTGATTTACGTAATTAGTGCTAAAAAAATTTCAGAATTTTTTGCAATAATAGCAGAAGTCAATAGAAAAGTGCCAAACTTGTTCTCCTTTCCCAACAATTTAATTTAAGGTGATGTGATTTAATTGCCAGGAAGTACATTTAAAAAATGAATGTATTTTTTTAATGATGCATGTGATATTCAAACCCTTTTCCTACCATTTATTCGTTCATTCTTGCAGAGCTGTCTTTTACAGCGAAATTGAGTTTGTAATTTCAAAATTGTGTATATATTGTATATAATGTTTTTATTGAATGTATTGCACAATTTTGAATGAAACTAAAATTAAATCCGAAACTGGATAGCAGGTACATAAATCTTCCAAATTGAGAAAGATTTCGTCATCTTTGTGCTGTCGGATAATTCATTTTGTCGAGGAATTGTTCATCATTCCTATACCATTTTGTAAAACTTTTGAACGAACCGTTTTTCATTCAGAAGAGAATTTCAGCAAGTACGAAATCGTGCGGGTATGTCATAAAAGAGGAATCATATTTCCTCATTTTTCGCGGAAAGTTTTCAGTGGTTGCCTGAATCAACATGATTGCGGAAAAACGGTAAATGAATTATATGGCTCTTGTTATCTTCAGAATGTGGAAACTGAGCTTTCTTTTCTGGAATTTTACCTTCAAACTGAACCGCAGGAAACCACATAGAAATATATTTTATCTTGACGATTGTCAAAAAATATGGCTAGGATTTATTTGCTTGATGACTGCGAGAAACTTTTGAATCCGTAAGATTAGAATGGGAGCCGAGAGCATCAGATGACATTTGTTTCTTTAGTCCGTGATTTTGCGTTTAATAATAAGCAATACACTTTTAAATTCCTAGACTTCTATGTATATATTCTAAAAAAGATTATTTTTAACTTTCAGAATATGTATTTTTTCTGTGCTAATTTCAAGTAAATTTTTGTTTGCTTGTTTTGAAAAATCAGTTTATTATGAAAAAAAAAAAACATCTTCAGTCAACAAAAAATTGCTGAAAACGTACTTTGTTTTACTTCTTGATATGTCAACATTGAAGCTTTTTTTAAAAGATTATTTCTGTCTCAAAACTTTTTATTACTTTTGTCAATAAAATCATTGGTTAAATTGAACACACACACACACATTATAAATTTGTTCAAGGTTTTATTGAGATTTGATTATATAACAAAGAATGACAATAGAAAATAATGCGTCATTCAGTGGCAGCTCAGATTGTTTGTCAGTTGAACATGGCTCAAAATTTCGAGTCCGTCGAAAAACAGCCCTCGTGTTGCTCCAAAATGTCACGTAATTTAAAATTAAAATGAATTGAAACCAAGGTTGATCCAGGTACCTAATATAGTTAAACTGAAGAGTTCCAATTTTGTATCGTTAAATCATTTTTTATTGTGTAAAAGTCCGTACAAAAATTAGGTTAAAACGTATGAATAAAATCATTTATGAAAAATCTTTATACTTTTTATTTTTCGTCTCTTATTTAATTTAAAGACAAACTTGTTTTAGTATTGTATTTTTTAAAAATTTTATTATGATTTAACATTGTATTTATATATAATATTTCATTGGATTTCTGGTATATTTTAATTTATTTGTAAGGAATGGCAGAAATACATTTTTCTTAATTTATCACTATTCAAAATCATTTTAGTAATTGAAGAGATTTCTGGAAAGAGCACACTAACAGTACAATAAATTATAGTTTAAAAAAAACTAAAAAAAAACCCATCATTTTATAGTTAATCGAACTAAGTTGTAACATAATCTTTTTGTCGCCAAATCTGGAATTAGTCACCAAATCTGGAAATGGGATCTGAAATTAGTCGCCAGAGGCGGGATGGTATCTGGAAATGGGAAATAGATAATCCTGATCAGGACATTTAAACAAAATTATTAAACTATTATATTGTCATCGCGGTCCTGGCAAGTGAGTAAAACTTCGAATTAATATGACCTTTGAAAATGGTAAAAATGGAGTTCAAAGATTCCGTTACATTCAAGTGAAGCTTTATAAAAGAGTGTTAAAAATGTTTTCTGTGTAAAACAGTGGTCATCAAAGTGGTGGTCCGCAAAAAAATTTCGCTGGTCCGCAGAAAAATGTGAAATATATTTACTCATCACGTTAAATTATGTTTTAAGATGCATTGAAACATAATTCAATTCATTACAATACGTGAAAGTTATAAAAACGCTACTTCATAGAATAACGCCATTTCATAGGAATGTGTAATGCTAAAAGTTTGATATAATTAAACCATATTTTTTAATTGTTTTGTTTTTACAGTTTTTGTTTATTTTTAAAAGCTTTTATTTAACTTACAATGTATGTATGTATGTATGTATGTATGTATGTATGTATGTAATTTGTTCGGGTGGAATCTTGCAACTCAAATTTTGAAGCTGATATCTTCCTCCCATTGAGCTGAAATTTTGTATACACGTTTAGTTTGGATGACAATGCATGTTTTGACCATTTATATTCCGATATTGCAATTAATTAAAAAGATATTAATTAAAAACGTTTAACTAGTTTTGGGCGCCAACTTGGATATATTTAAATTGTTGTAATAATTTTATTGTTACAACAATGACAAAAGTTGGCGTCGAAAATCGGTTTTCAGCCAAACTGGAATTTCATGACGTTGCGCTATTGACAGTATTAATTAAGTTTGTCTAAAAAATAATTACATTTCTACAACGTAAAAATAATCTAATTTCTACACGTATGTAATTTTTTTACAAATTTCTATCTATTTTCTTGGATTTAAATTCAAAACAAAAAAGTAGAGCTATTTTCCAAGTAGATTGGTACATTGTATACCTTTCTCAACACTGCCAAGTTAAACTGAGATGGAGTATTGAAGAAATTCTTTAAATAATTTATCTAACTTTAATCTATGAAACTCAGACAAAAAATAATTACAGAATCGGAAAGATCATTTTTTTATGTATCTTACCCATCAAAAGGAATCCGCTAGGAAAACAATAAGAGAAAAATATTATCTAGAAATGCAATATATTTTCGATTAAAAAAAATAATTTTATAATAAAATAAAGGAATTTTTTAAAGAAATTTTCTAATTTTAAGCCTACAAGTAATTTAAATACACCTCATTTTATCACCAGTAATCTAAACACACACTACGACATGTGTCCTTAAATTTAATTACAAATAGAATCTGTTAATTGTATTTGAATTTAATTATTGATTTTTTCAAAATCAAGTTTCTAAAGATGATCTGAGCAATTTAAAAAAAATAGATTCTTACGTAGAAGATATTCAATGTGCAGCAAAAAATTATCATTATTTGATAAAACTTTCTTTTTTGATTACAAAATGCCGTTTCGAGTCTTAAGCATTTTATTGATTAATACAAATATTTAAATGCCTTTTGAAGTTTTTTAATAAACAACTAAAATTTTCTTCTAATATGTTAGAGAAATATATCCCTTATCTTCAAAATATTTCAAATAAATAATATATTCTTTAAGTTTTTCAAAAATAGTCAAAATTTAATTAAACATTTAATAACTTTGTCATTTATGAAGATAATCTCACTAAACCTTTTTTTTTTCGTGTGTAGAACAATGTTACCCAAAATCTGCACGAAGATTGAAAAAATTGCTTAAAAATTACGGATTTAAAAAAATTGTGTTTTTAGTCTAATACCATTTTGCGAGAATTAATTCAGCTAAACCAGGTGATGGCGAACCAGCGTTCAATGAGTTGAACAGGCTGAGAAACCTGTCCAGAGATAACTAAAAAGTAAAAAATAAATTAAATGTAAAAAAACTTTTTTAAGAACAAGCTTTTATTTAAACGCGCTAAAAAGAATAAAATAAACTTTTCCTTTAAACCTTTTTTTACTATCAACTTATAAGGTCATTACACAATTTATATGATATAAAAGCTTGTCGCGAGATATACCTGTGTAGATAAACAAGTAAAATAAATAACTTGACCTGATTGATTTTGGTTTTTAAAAATTCAAACTAAGTAAATATGAGTACTTAAATATTGCGACAAGCTTTTATATCATATAAATTGTGTAATGACGTTATAAGTTGATAGTAAAAAAAGTTTTAAAGGAAAAGTTTATTTTATTCTTTTTAGCGCGTTTAAATAAAAGCTTGTTCTTAAAAAAGTTTTTTTACATTTAATTTATTATTATGGTTTATTAATAAAGCTTTCATAATTTGGTTACAATAGTTTCATTTTTTAACTAGGTACATTTTATATGTTCTTAGATCGCAATTTTTTGTATAAATATATTTAACATTTAAAAAATCCTATTAGTGGATCGCGGGATTTAAATTATGAATTTACTGGTCAGTGAGGTCAAAAAGTTTGGAGACCGCTGGTCTAAAATAACTATACGATGCGCATGGCATGTACGAAAAAGTGATTTAAAATTTGTTTTTTTTTTATAAAAATCAAATAGTTCAATAAGTGTTTAAATTGTTTGTTTTCTTAACGAATCTATGAAAATGAATAGAGAAATCAATGTTCTGATAATCTTTACGTATAGTATTAAAATATATCCCACATTTTTTTGTTGTTGCTTTATTTACAATTTGTAGTTTGTGTTTTAAAAAAATGTTACACAAACACAAGGTCTTATACAAAGTAGCTTGAACAATTGTACATATATTTTATTGATATTGAAATAAATACATAGTGAATATACATTAATTTTGTTCCTGTTAGCTCTGAATAAAAGACATGACTTTAAAAGTAACATCTTCAATAGTTGAAAGTTCAAATGGAATATGTTTTCGCATCTAATCTAACGTTACCTGATGTGTTCTAGTTGCCACAGAGTTGATTGTAACTCATTAAATCTTCATCCCTTTGAACTTAACCTCCATGGTTTATGATCTTTTATTGATTTCCTGACGTAATTATGTTTGATGTTGAAATTAATAGCAAACATAGTTATTAAATACAATTATTTAATATGTGCATATAGGTTATGTTCTAACTGCTTCCAAACATTCAATATATTGTAACCTTGTTTCTTTCATATTTGTTTTTAGTTTCTCTCAATGAGAATTAATGTATATTGACCTCTTAACCGAAAAGTGTTCGACGATGCTAATTTCTCATGCAACCTGTTTTATTTTATTTCCCTAATTGTACTTAACAAATTGTATGATAAAGATTTAAATTAATAAAATGTCATGGGAGAGAGAACAAAAAAGGTTTTCGTAGTCTCTGTACCAATTTATTTTGAAACAGCGTACAAATAATTTTCGAATTTGAATTTTTTTTTTTTCGAAATTTTTTTTTAAAATTCTTAAAGCAGATTTCTGGAAATCTTTTTTAGCCATCTTTCTTACTTGATGAGATAGAGGATATTTTAAAATGTTAAAATCATAATACCTTTTATATTTCCATTCTTTAAAAAATATTATTGCCCAACCTCCCGCTAAATTTGTATCTTTGAAATAAGGGAAAAAAAAATACCACTAACTCATAATTATTTCTCTAAAAATTTTAGAACAGAAGTTTTTATATCACTCGGGTCCCTGTACCCCTCCCCTCTTAGTCGAAACGGAATTGTTCAAAAACTTTATTATTTTTTTTATCTATTACACCCCTGTAACCCCCATAAACTTCCTTGGGAGTCGATTTCCGCAAAACTAATTTTTAACAGATCTCTACTCAACAGAAGAAACATATTTGTTTAATCTCAAATTTGTGAGTCTAATAGTTCAAAAATGTAACTTCCCCGCAAAACCCGTTCTTAGTTTATATCTATTCATCAAAGGAAACGTGCTTTCCGAATTTCAAGAAAGAAGTCTAATAATTCAGAAAAGAGAATTCTTTTTTTAAAACTGTGATAAACGTGCTGTCACGTTTATCGGTGTTTAAGGGTTAAAATAAAGCTCAGCCATAACAAAAAAAATTCTAATTTATTATTCTGTCACTTAATTTTAACAACCCAGGGTAGGAAATGCACATTTTTATTAAGTATAAGAGCAACGGATTAGAAAGGATATTTAATTATAATTCAATTAACTTACTCTTAGAAAGCTTTAGTAATCTACGGTCTGAATTATCATAATTCCGTTCTTAGCTGTTCGGCCTCCAGTCATTATTAATCTAATCCAACTTATTGACTAAATCGTCAATTAACAACCTTTAATTATTCAATAATTAATCGTCTATTAACTCTCGAATACTTTTCGCTAACCACTAACTCCGCGTACCTAAAAGTTAATGCTTAAATATCATCCTTCATTTACATAAAACTTGTTTTCTTCGGGAGAAAGGTTTCAATAGAACAACATTTAAGCGATATAGTTTTCCCCAAGAGAATTAGTAACGGTCTCGCGGATAGACCCGAGACAAAACGCCTCCGTAACTCTCTTATAGGAGTCTAATACCGTTAAATCTATTCTCAGCGCAACTATATTCCACAAAATGACCATGTTTGCCAAATTTCAAGACTGTAGGTTTAATAATTTCATGATGGAGTGAATAAGTGACTTTTCTTCTGTATGTGTGTGTTAAATTATTTCTCAGTTACTTTATTTTAAAAATTCAAACTTTTATACACTTCAGTGAAGAAAAAATTCCTTGTATTTTTTTTTTATAAGGCCGTTCATGAACAATTTTTATTAGAATATTGAAGACTGATATTTCTTAATAAAATTGTTCAAGTTGCTTCAAATTGCACAGGAATTTATTTCTCTATTTCCTGAATAATGTTAAATCCTTAATTGGTATCGTGACGTTGATTACTGACGTCATTCTCTTAAGAAATCTACATTCCTAACATAATATTAAATGTTGTTTATTACGACAGAGGGTAAAATAACTTAATATGTGATTCTCATTGATTTTCGTATATTTATATGTCCTTGAATTTATTTTACCAGATTACTTATTTGAAACTTTCGCAGATGTTCAACTATTTTTTCTTACAAAAAAATGTTTATTTTACTTCAGCTGTGTATTCTTGGAATGGAATCAAAACTTTAAAAATACCACGATTGAAACTTGTTCAAAATCTAAGAAATCGATAAGTAAAATATTTTCTGTAGTGACTCAAAAAATTCAGAACTTGTTTTCCCCCCCGTTCTTCGGGAACAACTTTGGTTACGGACAGATAAGGTACTAATAAGTATGTTGATATTTGAGTTCTGAGAATTGTTTACTATTCCACATTCACTTGTTGTAGAACTTATACATATATTTTCGAGAAGTGTTGTTTTCAGAAGAAAATACAATCTCAATTATTTTTCTATGTTCTATTACAGTAATTCTCAAATCACACAAATGGGTTATCTCTCTCTACAAATACAAAAAGTTTTTTTGATGCTGGAATAAATTTATTTCGCCAAGTCGCCAAATTTGGTCACCCAAATGATGCCAACTCGGTTGTATTAGCAATAGTACTACATAATACATGTAAATTAGTTTTACATCTTGAGCAATGAGTGGGAACAGAGTTGTATAATTTGTACAATGAGGGTGGGTCTGTCGTCAGGCGGACTGGGGGTACCCCACCTCACCCCTAGTAGTTTTAAAAAATTATTTTCAGTTTAATATTCAATAATGTATATGAAAATATATACAATGTACAAAATGTGCAAAATATTTAAAAGTAAAAAGTAAATATACAATGTTGTGGATTCTTATGATGAAATTCAATTAGATTTTAAAGACGCGTTGAGATCTTTAAAATAGAAAATGCATTTGTAAGCGAATGGAAATATTTATTATGGATATTGATATATAGATTTCAGTTACATAATTAATGAATAATTTTTGATTATTTATATTTCTACGTACATGTGGGTCTCTTGTGATGTTGTTTTCTTTTCAATTATTACAGATGCAATAAGATGAATTTATTTTTACTGTTGAATTCTTTTTATTTATTAGAACCCAATTTTGAAATTTCTTATTGAAGGATTTTGATTTTACTAAGATTGGCCTGTTATGTATTTATATCGAACTCAGTTTTTGTATCTCATTAACCAATTTTTGAAAAATTTTCAATGTGATAGAATAGAATTTGTTTGGAAACTTTCTACTCATATTTAAATAACCCATAAAAACTTGGGCTCGTGTTTGAATTGAATCATTAAAAAAAAATCTCTAAAATATACACCCATTATTTTTTTTAATTTAGAAAATTTTAAATAATGAGAAGGGGTGTTGGCGTAAATTATTTTTATTATGAAACAAGAAATAACGTTTTAAAGTTTTATAGCCAAGAAAATTTTAAATGCAAGACTATATAAATTTTTAAAAAAATGTATATATGCGTAGTTAAAATGATAATCATGTAAAAGTTCTAATTTTAGTTGTGTTAAAAATGAACACTAGATATCAAAAAGTTCTCCGTTTCAATAATTTTTGCTTTTTATAATAATTAATCATTTGTTGTATTTTATGTTCAATAAAAAGTTTTTTCTTCAATTTTCCATAAGAAATAAAAAAATTAATGCAGTTCTAGGGTATTCGACTACCCTAAAATTGGGAATTTTGCCAAAAATTGGAAATTTTTTTAGGATTTTATTTTATAGACTCACTTATTACCTTTATAAAAATACTCAGTTTATTATTTTCCGTTCTCTAAAACAAAAATCACAATTGTTTTCGTAAAAGCAGATACCAATACTTTAAGCAATGTCATACTTTAAAACGAGTTTTTCTCGAAATCTGTTTTTTTTTAATGCTCAAACGGGGCTAGCGATTGCTCAAAAAGTTTTGAAAATAAAGAACTAAAACTTTTTGTGTGTTCCGTATAATAGTAGAAGTGTTTTAACCGTAAGATTTATCAAGCACTGTTTTATTACAAAATTGACAGTCCCTTATATTAATATAATCGCTGTTTTTTTAAGTAATTTCATATAATAACGAAAATAAAGTGCTCTAGTTTTTGTAAAAATTAAAATCTCTTATCCTGAAGGTCATTTCAGAAATGAATAATATAGCAACACACCATAATTGAAAAATTAAAAATTTGTTCATAAACTTTTGGTACAGAATGGGCTGAGTTTGTTATTTTTTTATATAACATTTTACCCATTTTTTCCCATTTTACTAATAATAATTTCTTTTTCTCTTCTTAATTTTAACATATTATTCTTAAAATGTACTAATCAAATCTAAAAACCACAATTTCCCATATCTCCATTTAAAAAAAAAAAAGTTGTCGCAACCAGTCGGATACCTTAAAATTGGATGATTTTAAATTTATATTTTTTGCGACTTTATACATGTTCTATTAGAGCTCATAATAAAATAGTTCTTAATGAAGATAGATTTATATACATGTGCTTTAAAACACAATAAAAATTCCCAAAATTTCTTTGATAACAATGAACTAAAGAATCAAAGTTTTGGGAACAAAAAATTAATTTAAAACATTCGTGAGAAAGAAAATCACTGGAGTACATTGTAATTTTCGTTTTCAGCGGAAGCTTGGTTAACTTTTGCTTTATGATAATAAATCATAAGGATATCTTTCCTTTTTTTTTAAAAAAAAATCCCCAATAGATATTTTGATTATTAACACAAAACAAAGCTTTTTCTATCATAGAATATCTTATCAATTTCACACAATGGGAAGGAAAAAGTCCTTAGATAAAACAAAGGTGTTAATGCTTATGCAAAAACAAATTGTTCCTCTTCAAAAATATATAAGAATTAGCTGCGAAAAATGTTTCCTTACGTGTCTCTTAAAACTAAAAAAAACTTTAAAATTATTCATTGTAATACATCAGTGATACTCAACCTGCGGCCCACCGGTCCTTTTTAAGTGCCCCGGTCATAGCTCATTGATCTTGGAAATTTATTTATTTATGAAAATTTGGTGGGAAATTCTTTGTTAAAAAAACAAATATATCAATTTCTCTCTTTGCTGTCTATGTCTTATGGGTACGAATTGATATATTTTTTTTTCTGATTAGAGATAATAGACAACAGTGGAGTAGAAACAAATTTATGAGTGAAGCTAATTTTTAACTATCTTTCATAACTTGCCAGCGAAAAATATTCGAAGAAAATAGATTGTTTCAAGACGATTGGAAAGTTGAATATTTTGTAGTGAAAAACAAGTATGGTTCGGTAATTGTTTGATTTATCACGAAAGTGTTGTATTTTAAAAATACCTATATAATCAGGAATTATTCAATGACACTTTTCCTCGAAGATCTCTTTCTAAAGGTGATAAATAGGCTTTCTTGAATAATCTTTGCAACAGCAAAAAAAGTGTTTTGTCAGTGGTAATGTCACAGAAGTGACATAAGTACCTATGTAACTATAAGTCATATGAAACTGTTTACTGATGCAGAAATTAATTGTGAAAGAGTGATTCTTAAATGGCTTCCAATTTAGAAAAATTTAGTGTCAAAAAATAAAAAAAATATTAAAAAATAATTAAAAAAAGCAAAATAGGAATTTTAATATTTTGATTAATTTCCACATTTTAAATTATCTATGTTATCTTAGTCTTAAAGCATTTCTCTCTTCCCCCCTCCTTTAATTTTCATGTTGCGGTTGCTTGAAATAGTCATTATATGTATGCTGCCCGGCAGAAAAAAAGGTTGTGCACCCTTGTATTAGATGGTCGTTTTACAGTTTTTAATTTATATGTGTGATTTAATGTATAAAAAATCCTAAATTGTTTGAGTATGAATGTAATAACTCAAAATCTCAAAATTCACACACATCTTCCCTTTCAACAATATAAAACATTCTCAATTTATGAGGGTATATATTAAATTTAAATTTATTTTTGGAAACAATGTAAAAAATCTCAAAAATACACCGCCTAAAAACTTTTTAGATCTAAGCAAAATTTTGGGATGACTTTCAAACCCAGTTAGTTGGCGTTTGAAATTTCGATTCAGTTTTATAAAAGACAATGAAAGATATCCAATGAAAAACACTGTTTTAGAAAAGAAAAATCGAAAACGAATGTAATTATTATATGAATGAGTTATTAAAATAGGGAATTACATGAATTGATTTCGGAGTTAAATACTCGTATGTTCTGAAAATAATCCTTTTGCACAATATTTATAAGTAAAGGAAAAATTCACACAATTTAAACTTGAAGTAGATCAGAAACTTATTTTGGAAGGGGAACAATTGAAAAGATTTCGCGAGATTTTGCTTTTGAATTCTATTTTGTATTAAGTATAATGTTTAAAAACTGATTAGAGAGACAAACCATTATGAAAAATGAATATAAATTAGGGTCACAAACGCATTGATATAAAAAAGTTCAGAAGTTTTCGTCTGAATTGTCTGAGTTAATTTCGGAAAATTGATGCTTAACATTCATTATCTAAATCTAAATTTTAACAAGCACTCGGTGACTGTGGGCATATTTACACTGTAAGAACAAAATTCAAATTTATTAGTTTTAAAATAATGTTCGTCAGAAATCCCATTGCGTATTTTTCATGCATATCTTATTCAATTAAAATTACGCATTATGCTACACTGAACAATATATGCATATTTTTTGTGATATATATATGGTTTAACACAAAATTTGGATTAAACAAAAATCGAATCCTTTTACACCTAGTATTGAATCCTTTTACTCATTATGTATGTGAAAAAAATATTTTTATTTTTAAAATAATCAGTTTCATGTAAAAAGAAATTATTTTATGTAAATGCGTTGAGTTTCCTAGAGCATTTAAAAACCAAAAATTTTAAATTGCTCTGCTTATCCTATAATTGAAAACTTTTTGATAAATAAAACCATACTTTTGCATAAACTGCAATTTTATTCATGTTAAAGTATTACATCTTATGCATGACTTGTATTATTTTAAGTTCCAAAGCCATTTCAGAACTATTTGCGTGGGAACAGCTGAAGTGACTATTTGTGCTAAGACGTTATACTTTTTATTAGCACTTGTTCTTTTGCCCTTGAAAAAGAACTTCATAATTTTCCAATCATTTTTGAGTGTCTAGAAATTATACTTTTCGAAACACCTCATCTTTGAACCTATTCGTGAGAAAGTTTTAACCCTCAAAAACTGCGTCATTTCTTCACAAGTGGCGTTTTTAACTCATTA
Source organism: Trichonephila clavata (assembly GCA_019973975.1). Taxonomy (NCBI): domain Eukaryota; kingdom Metazoa; phylum Arthropoda; class Arachnida; order Araneae; family Nephilidae; genus Trichonephila; species Trichonephila clavata. The sequence continues at coordinate 20,673 of BMAO01011344.1, forward strand.
TAAAAAAAAATATAGTATCTTTAGAAATGCTTTAAATAGCAGAAAATATTCATGAAATTGTCAACAACTGTCCTATAATTACGTATTTCACCCACATTTTATTCATGACATTACGTCTTAAGACCTCACAGAGAGAATTTAAGAGCCTGTCAGTTCCTTTTGATGAATATTTTCTCAAGTAATTTTGAGTATAAAGTGAAGATCTGAAGTATTTTTTAACCTTCATCAATAGGAATTTATGCACAGTTCCGATTCTAAGGAACGTTATTAGCTACAAATATGTAGTCAGAAAGCTATAGATGTGGATATAATTGTAGCTGCATCATCTATATAAGCACGTAACATACCACTCGACCAAAATGATCACTTTAATCCGGTTGATGGCGGTTGGTCTGTGGGCATACCGGCTGCTTGCAGCCCTCCATCCCATATCTGGTGGTCTTTGATGTGGAATCGACGATGGTGAGGTTTTTCATTCTGCGTAGATGCATGGTGAGGGGTGCAGAGAAAAGTTGGGCGTGCCTGTAGTGGAAATTTGCTTGAGGTTTTGAGTATATTTTGCTTTGGAGAGAGCTGAGAGGCTGCTCTCTGATTGGATATTGGGGGGTGAGGTGCCCTGGTGTCTCAGAAAGTTAGATGCAAAAAAAGTGGGATGAGCTTGTCCAGTTTGCAAGTTAAAGTTAAAAAGTTAAGCAAATTAAAGTACAAAAAATTAAAATGATAAATACAAAAAAGAAAAAACAGTTAAATAAATTTGAAGGTATGCAATAAAAAAATGTTTTTGTAGGAGATGCGATGTAAGGAGGGATTGTAAGAGTGTAGGAGAATTCTCCTAGGCCTTTTGGTTTCATCGTGAATCACTTTAATCCGGAGGCTGTAACTAGCTTATATAGATACTGACTTACTATATTGATTTATTCTGAGGAGGCCGCGTTTTCCATTTTTAGCAAAGCACTTCAACTTCAAGGCGATTAAAACAATTGCGTTGACCTAATTTACTAAAATTTTAAAAAAAATTATAATATAAAGCAGTTGTTCTTCTAGTTGGTCCGTGGAGTTTCTCATGTAACGTTGAGATTTCTCTCTTTTACAGACTCTGAAAGGCCTCGTGGAAAAATTGAAAGATGTGCCATATTAGACTTGATCATTAAATTGTCCCCAATGAAAAACTTCTGCTAGAACTTGTATTTTGATCAAGAATATTAAGTCGGGGACTCACAGTGCAACATTAATAAACAATACAATCAAACTGAAACAAAAATATATATGCTTTGGATATATTGCAGGTATAAAATTGTAAAACCTGATTTTGGAACTCACGTATTATCGCAACCGTATTGGCGACATTATATGAAAGGAAGCACATGGTTGCCGATTCAGCGCATACGACACATGCGTTGCCAACTTGGCGAGTTTTCATGAACGTTGGCATTGTTGCAATAGTACCTTTTCTTTTACTAAATTCATGTATTGAATTTAGAATGCGTATAATAATGTTATTTTATAATATGCATAATGATTCATTTCTACATGTATGCCAACAGTTAAATACTATTTCTTTTCCTTACAGAACATAATAGATGAATTTGGTCCATGTACTAAACAACTTGTTGCAGCTGGTAGAACATATCTGAAATCTCTCAATGGTAAGAGTATAGTTTTTTCCTTGTTACTCTAATTCAGAGTTTTAATGCTAATTACTGTGCAATCGTTAGTTTAAAACCGGAAGCTCAATTTATTCTGGAATATGTATTCTTTTAATAGTTAACTATTTATTTATTTAAGAAAAAATTTCGGATTTAAAGAATCATCTTCCAAAGTATTATTAAATTATTTATTAATTCAGAGTTATGATAATGATTTTAAAACTCTGAAAAAGCATGCAAAATTTCTCCAAAATTAATAGTTATTGAATTTAACACTTTTAAGTTTCATCCCATTGATTTCCTCGGTAGAATTAACACGATTGTTCATTCTCGTCATTTGAAGAGGTGTTACATGATTAAATGAAAGGTGCCTGGATTTTCTGCTTCATAGATTTGCCTTTTTTATTATGTGATAATTGGCTGCTTACTACTATTTATTTAATTTCACGCTCAAGTGAAATATTTTTTTTGAAATCCGGCTTATAGTGTTGTAATCTTTGTGTTGAACATCTTAGTGAAATGTTATCGACTTCTTTACATGGTCATTTAAAATTATTTTTACCTCAGCTTTTTATGATTGGGTTTATTAATCCGATTAGTCTAGCGAAAGTAGTAAGTCATTGATCTCTTTCCCATCAAAATGATTTCTGAGTTTGAAATCTTGAGCTTATATATTTAAGACGAGGATGTTGTGAAATATTACATCTTTTTTTTTTTTTTTAGTGGCTGTTCATACATGTACAGCGATTGATTCCCCAAAGAACCTTTTTTTCACTTTTCAATCACTCTTTGAATATTCTTAAAATTCCTAATTGTATTGGGAAGATTTAACAAGAAACATATCCGATTTGTTGTCAAGGAAAGAGCTATATTCATTCTTATGCTGCGATACAGTATGATCGTTAAAAAAAAATCTAAATTACTAATTAAAAATAATTATAACTTCAAGAGTTTGATAACTCTTGAAAGTGAAATAGTCAAGCAACAAAATGGATATCCAGCGTCAGTGGCTTAACGTAAACCCCCTCAACCATTGCATCGAGGGGGGGGGCCTGACTGACACCAAGTATACAGTAGAACGTCGTTTATCCGAATCAATTGGGACCGGACAACGTTCGGATGCTTGATTGTTTGGAAAACCGAATGCGATCCATGCAGTATATGATACTGGACACTATACAAATATTGAAAATCATCACATGCCTGAAACGTGCTTGAAGAAAAAGCAAAATAGGTGCAAAATGTCGCAATTTTACCTTGATTGTGGAAAATAATCACTTATTTTTCGCTGTACCATTTTACACCTTCGTGTTTTCAATGAAAAGTATCTAATTATCTTCAGCAGCAGTAGTTGAGTAGGACAGCACTCTGATTGTTGTTTGTATCACTCCATAGCTGTCTCTAACTCAGAAAACGCGTCAGCATTCTCTACTTCCGTTGTTGTTGTCCTCGTCTTCATCCGTTTAATCGTCAACAGGGTCGGATTCTTCTTGCATGGAAGTCACAATCTCGTCATCAATTAGCATTTGAAATCCACAGTCTTCTGCATCGCATGCCATCCAGGTTTCTACATCAACAAAACTCGACAAAAGAGCACGTATACACCCCCTCACTTGGAAACAAACTGACCTAACATTCCGCGCAGATGTTTACCAAATCACACAACTAAAATTCCCGAAATATCCCTTATCTTGGATTTTCTCGTCACTTTTGGCCTCACATGAAACAATTGTTGAGCATTGCACTGTTCGAAAACGTATCTCGACTTTGGTTCGGATATTTGACGCTCCGGATAATAAACGTTCGGATAAACGGCGTTCTACTGAAAATGGTTTTGCAATCCTTTTTAAGATCCGACTTGAGGCCCAAAACCTGACTTTGGAGGGGGCCCTAATGTTCTCCGTTACGCCACTGTCCAGCGTTTCAAATTTCAATCTCAGACTTGGGACTGATGGATATATATACAGGGTGAATATAATTAAAATTCCATTTACAAAATGCTGTAAAAAATGAATAACTGCTCAGAATTACTTCAAATTTGAACTGAATATACTGGAAGGGGGAAAGGTATGACATAAGAAACAAATTTGCGTTTACAGTTTTGCTTTGTATGCGGCTTTTGGCCCAAAGACAAAAATAGAATTTTTCCTTTAATGCAGTGCAACCTTGCCTTGGTGAACGGACTTTTCACCAGTGATGCGAGGATTTTTTTTTATTAAACCCAGATTCACATATTAATTACATCCGCATCATTACGATTTTTATTTTTCTATGAAACAAGACTCTGCATTACTAATTTAATTTAGTTTATTTAGGAGCTTAAGAGCGATAAGGAATTACAAAATAAAACCACTCATCTGAAAGAAGAGGGTGAGAATGTGTGTCTCAATATTTTGGTAAATGATTCTTGGTTTTAGATGGTTGTCAGCATCGTTCTCTATAGTTTTGCCGTGGTTTTCAAGTGCAGCCCATTATAAATTCCACCAAGTCACACCAATATTATGGGACCGAACTCTTTTCTGTCATTGCCACTAATTCGTTGATTGGGTGAACGTTTCCGCAGAAAGTTACAATTAGATGCTTCATGGGTCCAACTAACGCAAGGGGTGATAAAGACGCGCCCTCCTTTAGGAATTTCTAACATCCTGTCAACAAGGGTTGGACTAAAAATTAAGAGAATATCAGGATTCATATATAGCGCAATTGAGCCCCTTATCACCAGAAGTTCAACAGTTGTTGAATGACTGGGAAGACATTCGATGTTTTGACGGAAAGAAATAATCATGCACATTGAAAAATACAGTTGATTTCATGTACAACTGTTGCCAAAGCTGTCGTAATTCGATTCAAAGTTTCACTTGTAGCCGAGTCTACTTTAATTATATCGCTTACAGCGCTATCTATTGATGAACTTTGGAACTCTTTTCTTATGCCGTAACTTTCCCCCTCTTTTGAAGTGTATTCTGTTCAAATTTGAAGTCATTATGACCTGTGGTAGAACTCAAATTTTGAAAGTAGAACTCAAATCATAATAATCTTGAATATAAATTCATATTACTATACATGAAAAAATAAAATATCATATTCCAATTATACATCTTCTGAGCAAAATTTAATATTTTACTTATGATCAAACTGTAGTTATACATGCAAATAAAAAGGAATGATAATTTTTTACGAATCTGTTTTTAGCTATGATTACTGCATCTCGACAGTATACAGAAGCATTGGCGAAAATTGCTTCCTTGGCAAACAATAGCACCTTGAGTGGATCAAGAGATATAGGTAAGGTTTTCAGAGACTTATTCTTTTTTAACAAAAAATACTTATCAAGCGTTAAAAATATATCGAAAGAAAAGAAAATGTAAAAAATTGTACGATGAGACAGTTATACTTAAAAATCTTTTTGGCTAGTTTTGGAAAACTGCTCACCTAAATATTACAACCTTAAAACAAGTAATATAAAAAAAAAATTTTAAATCCCTACTTAGGAAAAAAAAAATTTACTTTTTATTAAATAATTACAATTACAATTAATATATATAAATATGTATATACATATGACAGAATCAACATTAAGTTGCAATTAATTTTTATTAATTATCCTTAAAGTATCGTATTGCTATCCAAAACAATGGTATATATAAAGTTTCATTTCATCTGAATACTTTGAAACGTCAGGGGTAAAAAAAACTTTTAAAGTTTTGACCCAAGTCACTAAAAATGAAGCCAACGTGGCTGTAAATATAATTCTTTCATTATTATTTTCAGTCAATTAATTATAATTAAATTATCGTATTGTTACCCAAAACAATAGTGTATAGAAAATTCCAGCTGAAATGAGCGCTTTAAAATGTGAAAAAAAAACCTTTTACGGTTGGACACAAGTCGCCAAAATGGTCGCAAAGTCTCCAAAAATGATGCCAATGCGGCTGTATTTGTAATTCTTTGAATAACTAGTTTTAATCAATTAATTTTTATTAATTATAATTAAATTACTGTATTGTCACCCAAAATAATCATGTACATAAAATTTCAGCTCAATTGAGTGCTTTAAAATGCATTTTATTAACGATTGAAAATTTGAATAAGATAGTTAGATCTCTCTATTTATATATTAAACTATTATTATTACTAGATAAATATAACTAGGAATTGAAAAACTGGCATGATATGAATTTATATATTTATTGATCATTTATTTATATTTTTAAAAGTATAATTTTAGTTTTGTTATTTCGATTTATGTTATATCGTATAAATTCGGATTTTTTAAGGCCTTTTGTTATGTTATTTTACATTAAATGAGAATCATATTACTCCATCTCATTTTTTTTTATGAAGTATTTAAAATTCCTTTGTTAAGTTTGTTGCAAGTATTTTTTAAAATTATATATACTAAGTAAATTAAGGGCAATATAAATATTTTTAGGGAAAACTGATATCAAAAGATTTGATTAACGTTTTGAGAAAATGATTGATTATATATTGAGAAACGTAAATTAAAATAGGGTTTAGTTTTAAACAATTTTTAACCGTTAAAAGAACCAGGTTTAATGGTACTTACTAAGAAAAAATGGCTTATATTTTAAGATATTTTAAAAGAGAGTAATAAAAAGGTATAATTTGTGTTCAATACAAAATTTCTCTCAGTGCAATTTTTCAGCTAAGATGTTGTACTGTAATTCCCCGAACTTACGCGATAGGTAGGACCGAGGGATAACCGCGTAAGTCGGAGTATAATTTCCCATATAAATTTGGGGGGGGGGGATGAAAGAAAATAATTCAGAGAACAAAAAATGCTAGATAACACAAATACAAAATCTCTAACCAAAGAAATTTTGATGTAGAAAATTTCATGAAATCTAACAAAGTTGTCTTGTGGCTCTTAAAGATTTTTTCTCCCGTAATATTTCCTCGTAGCCTGCTGATATTTTTTTACTCCTTGTTTCTGTTTTGTTGAAAAAATATGCTAATCGTTGCAATCTATATTTTCTAGAATTTGTAACTCTTTTTCGAATTGAATTATAAGGACCTTCTGTCAAATTCCCGACCGTCATTTGATCTTTTGACTAAACAGAGTCTAAAGACTCAAGTTCTCCAATGTCTTGATCATGCATTTCTATGAGCTAGCTCATCAATTGTCAGCAGATAGTTGGGAGAATTCAGAACTTCTTGAACGTCATCACTCTCAACTTCTAAATTTATTTGCCTGGCAAGATCAACAACTTCAATCACATTACTAATTTCACCATTTTTTTTTCAAACAAAAAACTTATCGTCGAGATTTAAAAATCGCGTAACTCCGGTTTCGCGTAAGTCGAGGTATTTCTGTATTTTAAATATCCTTCAATCAGTAAAATATTATTATTTTTACAGTTCTTCAGAAAATTTCGCAATATTTTTATATATAATTGTTCTCTGTTATCAAGGAATACTCGAAGGTTTAGTATAATATATATTTTATTTACGAATTAAAATGTTTAAATGCTTTTATTCAAGTAACTGAATAAATTTTTGTTGGATTGTGTTTATGAATTCAGTACAATATTCTGGTTCTCTTATGTATTTTAGATGGTCCGCTGAAAAATAAAGTTCTTAATGATTCAAAATTCAGTTTAAAAATTTTTACCCATGGGAAACATTTAAGAAACACGCGTGATGCATAGTTTTGTAATATTGATTGCTACCAGAAACGTAGCTACCGCCGTATCAATGATACGGGACTCCCAAGCTTCAGAGGTCCCCAACATGTGTAACTACAATTCACTAGCAGGGCTTTCATATCTAAAAAAAGGGCCGAGAAGGAATCTTGATACAGGGTCCTCTCAGAGCTACGCCAATGCTAGCTACGTACACATATATCAAAATTGTAATTATATGACCATTTAGACTACAACTAGAAAACACAAATCCTATAAATTTTAGTTGCTTAAGGGAAAAAAAAACTACTAAATTTCTACCTTTGTTTTTTGGAACATGAAAGATTCTTTTTCAAAAATTCAACGCGGCATTCGCCATTATTATCCATTTAGTTGTTAGTTTAGCTAAAAATATCAAAGCTTGATAAAATGAATATTTGTTGAGATTATCTTAACATTTTGAAGTATAGTCCATTGTCTAGTGAAGTGTGTCGAGTGTATTTTTTTTTATTGCTTCGAACAAGTGATAAAGTAAATTTGAAAAGATATCATTTTTGACATTTCTTTTTTGCCGGTAGAATTTTCACTTTTGTTTTAAAGCATAACAAATAGTGCTTAGCAACTTAAAACTGCTTACTTTTACTTTTTAAAACAATTTTAAAAAATAAGATAGGTTTAATTTATTTTGTGTATACGATTTATAAAGCTATTTAGTGTGCGAAATGTGATAATCATACATTTATCAAAATTCTTCCTGGAACAGATTGTATTTTAAATAGAAAATAATACGTCTTCATACGCTTTGTAAAATTTATATGGCTATTAGATTTATTATCTATTTTAAGGTATCCGACTACGTTCTGAAGAGCGATTTTAAAAAATATTATTAATGAACTACGTTTTTGGTGTTTCATGTTACTTGTATTAAAAATACGCATAGAACAGTTTTTAAAATATGTAATTTAAATGCAGTTTTTCAGCAAAATATGTGGAAAGAAGGACATTTTAAATGTTCTCCTTTTATGGAAAATGCTTCTGTAATAATGTTTTGCTTATGTACAGAACCTAAACTAGGAATTTTGAAAAATTCGCATTATTTTCAGTTAATGTCAACTGTGAAAATAATAGCCGCTGTTTTTCTTAAAATTTTTCTACTTTAATGCATTAAAATATGAATCAACCCACTTCTATATATATAAATTATATATTTCAAAAATACTAATTAATTGTTCTGTACAAAATCTTAGCTTTAAAGAAGGAAAATATCATTATAGAAGCATTTTCCATAAAAGAGAATGATATGAAAATGTTATTCTTTCTTCGTTTTCTGCCAAAAAAATTGCATTTAAATAAACTTTTATTGTAATGACATTCTTTAAACAATTTTATATGTATATTTTAATTTCGGTGACTAAATTTCAAAAATATTGTTCATCTACACGCTTTTTTCATTCCGAAAATAGTCGAATGTTATTTTGTTTTCGTTATGAATACGAAGAAATAATTAACTATTTAATGTATGCTTTGGCTTTATTGGTATTTTGTTAACATCCCTATTTCGCGTTTCTGAAATGAAAAATATGGACATAAAATTGTTATTTTTTCTTTCTTTCATTCTATTAAAAACAAATTGCTCTTCAGGAACCAGTGTATAAAAATTTTCTCTTTGGAATATTTTTAAAAAACATTGGTTTGGGTGAATAAATTCTTCACAGATGAATAGTTCAGCAACCCAAACCGCAGCTATTTTCCGGCTAGGAGCTTCATAAAACTTTTAACGATTCAGTTTTCCATCAGAAACGTCTTGGTGTAATCTTGAAACGCATGTCAGAATCGCCCACTATCTATTTGTACCGACCTGGGTGTGATGAACTGCAGATTACGTAAAGACATTTTTTGGTCATTGTTCTTCACATCCTGTGATTTCAAGAAAAAGGGCAGGACTTCACTTTCGCCCCGGATTCTTTCTTTTTAAAAGATGAGTGGTTTTCTGATACTTCTTCTTGAAATACCGATCAGAAAACGTGTGGGCGGTAATGGGACAATAATGGTATGGCTACTAGTATTATTGCTGATACTCGGTGCTGAGGTAGATGCTTGATTTAGTGTATGGTCGGTAGCATGTAGTTTGGTTGTGATTCATGTTCGTGAAAGGAGATTTGAAAACTTGTACTAACGATATCATGAATTACGCTGTAGAAAAAAAGACAGGGATTTGAACAATTCTTTTTTCAAAAATTGAAATCATCTTGTTCGTAGGATATCAAGTGAAATGTTAAGTATCGTAATAATAAAAAAAGATTGTGCGTGATAAATTGCATGTTTTAAAAATAGTTAGTATGTGAATAAAAATTTTTCTTGTAGACTTTAACATAAATTGTTAAAAGTTTAATATAAAACATAAACAAGCGTTTCATTTTTTTAAATGAAAGCTTTATTTTCATCCAATACGTTGCACTCTATTTACATTTTTTCTTAAGAGCAGTAATATTTATATTATAAAGGGTCCAAAGTCGAAAGTTCATCATTCTCGTGTCATACCCTTATACGCTGCCAAACATATTCTTTTGATTTTGTCGATTGTCGGGAACAAAAAACAGTAAAAAATAAATTATTGAACAAATAATTAGCATTAATTAATTATTAATAACAAATAAATTAAATTTTATGTACTATATACATTGGATTATAATCAAGTGAAGGGGAAGGGGGTCCAGGGTTATCCAGTACTATGGGGGAAGGGCGTCCGGCCCCGTTCTCTGTTTGTGTGCACCACTGCCCAAGTCATAATTAACTTAAGATACAATGGTATTTTTTTTCGGGGGGGGGGATAACATCTGCGTGTCAAATCCTCCACCGTATTCACCTGATTGAACATCCTGCGTTTTATCTTTATTCCCCAAACATGAAATTTATTAAAAGTGTTATTTTGATGGTGTTGTGACTATAAAAACAGCTTTAACGCGCGAACTTTGAAGGTTGTCTCACTAAGTGACATCGAACAGACATTCGAGTCGTTACTAAGCCGCTGTAACAAATACACTGAAGCCAAAGGAGCTTATTTTGAATAAAAATCCTGAAAGCTACTTGTTTTTATTCAATTTTATAAAACCAATTTTAAAAATTCTTTAACACATTGTGCATGCAAGCTGCAATAATAATTATGCAAAAAAGGTTTTGAAGTGCGCCTGCTACGATTTGCAGAATAAGTATCTACTTTATTCTGTGCTCTTTTTTCAAGTTGAACTCCGAGAAAGTTACGCGGAAATGAACTAGCGTCTGCACGCACGTATGCACATACAGTAAGTTGTTTCACTACAAAATTACTTATTTCCATTCATATGACTAGGAGACGAACTAACTGTTCTGCAATCGCGCGCGACCTTCAAAGGAGGACACATTGCTATTCTTTGACGCTTATGTAATTTTACTTGGTTCGTTTAAGATGAAAGCTAACCATTCCTCGGATTATAATGTATGTGCTTAGAGCATGAATACAAAATGATATTGCTTCAAACGCTTTATATTTGACCCATACGTATGCTTATTGGGCATTTGTATTGTGCACTTAACATATTTTAAAGAAAACTGTTTTAAAATTGTTGCTTCGTATCTTTAATTAAAAGAAACACTATCATTATAGTTAAGCTACGGATTTCTAACTATAAACGGAGTTCTTGTGTAAGAAAAAGTTGGTTGAGAAAGGTATGGTAGTTAAGAATCTTAAATTATGTTTCCCCCTTTTTTTTAGCGATAATTCAATACAAGAAACTAGTTTTTGACAATGCTATGGGTAATTTCTTGTTTGTAATAAAATTAAAGTAGTAAAAATTGTTTCAAAGGATATTGTATTATTATAAAAAAACATATTTTGTTTTAGACGAATAATATATATATATTTGTATGTTCCTAGAACATTTTCTTTTCCAATTACTCAAATTGAAGTTTTTGAAATAATTGGATTTAATTTAATTAACTGTTTCAATGCAGTTATTTTAGTTTTATTTCACTTGTTATTAATAAATTCTGTTTCTGAACTTTTCTTTTTTTCTTATTTTAATATATTGACCGCCAAAATTGGATCAGATCTGCGTAAATAATAATAAAAAAAAAAGACCCTAAAAGTTTAGACGAAAAAATTCCTTCTACTATTTATATAAATGAGAATTTCAGACGCATACAGACATTGAATTGCATAAACATATTATAAAAAATTAATGTTTAAAAAAAAAGAATGTGATGGAATTTTATTCTAGAAAAGTCTTTATATTAGTTATTTTGAATGAAAATGTATCGGGACTTTCGAAGCCATTGTATTTTAAGCAATGTGAAACTTGACGCTTACAAAGATACTTACGATGGGGAGGGGGGGGGGTATCGTAAAGCTTTAATTATTACTAAAACTAATCAAGGTAAAAAAATATTGTAATTCTTGAGACTTCTCAACATAGTAGCTATCTAGAATTTCACATTTGTCCCAGCATGTTTGTTTCTTGGACTTCAGCAGATCGCGCTAAAAGCTGTTGAGCCTACTCTTGAAGTACGTCATTTGTGATGTCAAATTTCCGATTCTGCACTGTTTTTTTTTTAATTGTAGGAATAAGAAAAAGTTGGTTGAGGCTAAATCAAGGGGATAGGGTTTTCCACAAAAATTAGTCACTCATCGCTTTGATTCCTTAACTGTACCTCGAGATGAGGGAGCAGTGCATTGTCCACATGAAGACATACCTCTTTCGTAATCATACTGCATCTTTCCCTTGTTAAAGAATCGCGCAATTTGTTCAATGTGCTGTAATAGGCACTGAATCATCTACAAGTTTACTGTTAAGGTGACTCCACGACAATTTCAAAAGACAGGTAACATGATTTCCCTTCTGTACCTTAGCTTCTGGCGAGAAGCGAGTCGTTGTACTTTCGCTTCTTAACTGCCGAATAAAAGTTAATGGGATCCCTCCCCCCATCCAGTGCTACCGTTTTTCACATAAACGCGTGTATGCGGTGTATTGAGAGAGGAGAGAAGGCATAAAGAAACAAATTTTCTCTGAAATAAGTAAATTATTCGCCAACACACACAGTCAGTCATTTTATTGCATTCCAAAGCCTTCGGAGTAGTTTTACCGATAACAGCGCTAAGGAAAGAATCGTATTTTGGAAAACGTATACATATAACAGGGGCAGTTAACGCAATAGTTGAGTGAGCCGTATATATTTGTAGGTGAAAGTTAAGGGGCTAATCATTTCTTTAGCCACTTGATGGATCCATCCGTATTCACCAGGTGACCAAAGAGTCCCCCTTTGTCATGTTCCAAAAGATTCAACATCTCCCACGACAGATCCATCCGTGTTTGCTTCTAAAAGTGATTTAGAAATCGCAGAAAGCATGCTGACGTCTTTATTTACTCGGGAGGATGTGAAAATTTGGAGGTTTGCTCTTCAGTCCAAGAGAACCATTTTCTTTTCATTGTGGTAGCATCGTTTGTGAGTGATGGTTTTCCGCTCCTTGAATCGTCTGGGAGGGACATGTGCACACGTACACACACAGTCTTGAAATTCTTTTCTACCTCACAATACTGTCACATACGGACTATTACATCCATAAACAGCCACCATTCTTGTCATGGATTTGCAAATCATTGTAACTTTTATTTTGAAAGAATATAATTACATTGTGTGGATCTCTACCATCTCCATACTATGAATTACTTGAGTCTGCGGTTTTCTGAAAACGAATCAACATTAATAACTGTAATTTACAACATGTACATAAAGATACATTAATATGCGGAATAAATTTTGTCATGTATTTGGAATTTAGAAATTCAATACAAAAATTAATATGAGAGGCTCAATATTCATATTTAAAAAAATTGAGTTTATATCTCAGGACTTCCAGAAAAACTTAAAATTTTACGAAGTTATACATATTGGATACGAATGGATGAATTGGTTATTTGTTTTTTCCTATATCTTTAAAACTTGTCTGTTTTGTCATTTATTCGGCTCATAATGAATTATTGATAAATTATAATTGTGAAAAGTCCAAGCAAATATTCTGTTTAGATTGTTCATAAACGCATTTTGTCCTGCAAAAATAAATGGAATATTCACTTATATTACCCATTTTCACCGTTTAAACAGATTTTTTATAATTGGAGAATAAATAATTCTGTTGATTTAAAGGGCTCAAATATTTCCTCAGAAATTTTCAACATTCCAATTTATTGTCTAAAAGCTTGTATTCCATATTTACTTCCATAAGAGCAGGTAACTTAGGCTGTAAACATCCTTTCATGTTATGGCTCATAAAAGAAAATGAAGTAGCATGTACAAAGAATCAAAAGCTCAAAAACAACTTCTTTCACAATAATACGGACTTGACCTTCAAGTTCCTACAATTGCTATCGCATGCTTTGAAAAATTTCGTATCACAGATTTACACTGGACTTATGCCAAACGGTTTTCACTTGTCAGTTAAATGTGAAGAGTTCTTTTGTATTTTTAATTCTGGGTTTTTACTTGACAGGATATGATTAGCAAGTTCTTAAGAAACCCTTCTCTGAATTGTAAATCAATTTATAAACTGGCATTGATATGTTTTTTCGATTTACTTTGTGTTTCAATGCACCATTGATACAAGCTTTTAAAGAGTACTGTTTAGAGTAAAGATGACGAAATGTGATTTGATAGTTATCTACATATAATACAAATGTTTCATGCGCATTTTGCTTCATTAAAAAAATCAAGAAGATAGCTGAAATTCAAATACTAGCTGTAGCCGAGTTGCCATAATCTCGAACTCGTGGTCGGTGTATCTGTTGAATCATGGGTTCGAATCCTGGTGCCACAGAAGGCCCGCGTTATGCACGGACCAATGCACGTTAAATCCTTCGAAGCTGAAATCTTCAAGTTGGCAGGGTATGGAAAATTTTAGAATGGGGAGCAAACTCAAATGTCCTCATTACTTGATAATAGACATGGTGTAACTTGAAAATTGGTTAATTATCAATCTGTAACGGGTCTATCCGCGAGCCTTCACTAATCCTCTTGGGAAAAATCTGTTTCTTTTAAATGGTTGTTCTATTGAAAACTTTCTCCAGAAGAAGACACGGTTTATGCAAATGAAAGGTTATATTTAAGCATTAACTTTTAGGTACGCTTAGTTAGTGTTTAGTGGAAAGTAGTTGAGAGCTAACGATGATATTAAAGATTGCTAATCGACTACTTAGTCAATAAGTTAGAACTGCATAATAACGACCGGAGGTCAAACAACTGAGAACGGAATTACAGTAATTTAAATCGTAGACATACAAAGTGTTCCACGAGTAAGTTTATTGAATTATAATTAAATATGAATTATCCCTTCTGCCGTGTAGTTGCTCCTATACTGTTAGTAAAAGTGTCCATTTCCTACCCTGGGTTGTTAATTTAAGGGAGAGAATAATAAATTAGAATTGTTCTGATTATGGCTGATATCTTCTCCTTCTAACCCTTAAACACCAATAAACGTGACAGCACGTTTATTAAAAATCATCTAACCAATAATTAAGACATTGTAAATATTTTGTAATACATGTAGTACCAACAAAATTTAATACAATGAGAAAAATCTATTTAAAATTTTTTATTTCTCTGATTAAAATTCTATTTAAAGAAAGTATATTTATATTTCTCAATACTTTTTATATATCGTCTGAATTCAGCTATTTAAATTGAATTTCGATATTAAATCCTGAAGATTGTTTACAAACTTAACTAGCCACTTTTTTGTGAGATTAAAAGGATCTCTAAAATTCACAATAAATGTTTTATAGATAGGTAAACTGGTTGAATTCATCACATGAAAACCTCATTCAAAACTCTCAATATTTAGTTCTTAGGCTACTTTTAATATTGAAGGCTGAGTCGTCTCTATACAGATACAGAGAATGAATAAAGCAATAAGAATTATAACTTAAGTTATTTGGCAAATTGACCTGTCTTTTTGTTTCAAATTCAGGAAAAACACACATTCTGTTGAAACTTGCATTATTTCATTCTCAAACTTATGATGAAACCAGAAAACTGTGTGTAAGTATTATTAAAAATAGAATGCCTCCAGTTAAAATTTTATTTTGCTGAAGCCCTTTATTAATCAATACTTAAATATTATATTAGTTTCCCTACATATATGTTAGTTTTCTCATAAAAATGGAAATCGCCGAATTGAATTACTGCTCTACTTAATTTAAAATTAATTTATTCTTGAAAAATTGCTATTTATAGGAAAGCAAATAATTTCTGTCGATTGAAAATTTTTTTGGTAGTTCCAGTGAGGTAAACAAAGTTGATTGAAATTCTAAATTCAGTTGTATAATTGAAGTATTAACTATGTATATTTTAATTAGAGTGAAAAGGAACTTTGTTATATGAAAGTAGAAGGTTGGAATTTTTATGTACAATATTATTGAAGGAATTAAGGAAGACAAAAAAAATCCTTTCTCTTCTCTCTCTCTCTCTCTCTCTCTCTATACATACCCGAGAAATGTTAGTGCTGTAAAGCATGTTAAACCCTACATTTAAATCAAGTCAGAACCTGCTAATATATATATTGGATTCCATATTTTAAATACTATACTAGATTTATTAGTATTTAGTGTATATATAATCACGCATGCGCAATCATCGTTGAGAATAAGGATTGCTGCGCGTTGAATTTAAATTAATTTGGAAGCTCACTTGTATAGCCTTTTGTGCAAGTTTGATATAACAATTATATCAGATGGACCTTTTTAATATTTAAACATGCTTGGAAATTGGATTATTGATGAAAATTAATCTAATGTGTTATTCTTCTGCAATCTTAACTACACAAAAATAAGTATTTTTCTTCATTCGGTTTAAATTCATCGAGATTTAGAACATGTGAAAAAATTCCTCAGAAATTTAAAATAATGTTCTTTACTGCAATCAAAAATTCAAATATATTTACTGTCATGATTTATGATTTCATTGTGTGTTAGCGCAAGCTTGATTGATTGCCATTGTGATTTCATCGATATAATTTTTAATTGATGCGATGTTTAAATGTATGCTCACTTACCTTATCGTAAATTATTAGTTCATAAAGTGTTTAAACTGTTAGCATATTATAATTACTTGAACCTGTTTCTTAGTGAGTATGTGTTTAATAATAAAAATAAGAGCACACTTTCTGCTCTGTTTCATTTCAGTTCATTTATGCCTCATATTTTATGTTGTGCTAATATTCGTTTGTTTTGAAAATATTTGTTATTGCGGTTTATTTTATTATTTCATTGGATCAATCATTTTATATCTATTTCGAAAGTCGGACTTTATTAAAACCTATTTTTAGTCATTTTCAAATCATCAACTGTATTCTTTAAACTGAAATAATTCGAAACTTATTCAATCGCAATTTAGTATAATATTTTTAGCATAACGTCTTATAGTAGTATTTCTTTGAAATATGAAAAAATTTTCAGTCTTTGAGTGTGTAAAAATGTGTTTATATATCAATTTAATCATATAATAAGAGTAAATTATACTTGCCTGCTCGTAATTAAGCACAACTAAAAAATTTAATGAAAACTGGATAATATACTCAAACATTTTTTTTCAAATGTTATGCATTATGTTAATTGTGTTAAAAAAAATTCACAAACAATTTAATTTTTTAATATATTTTTATCGGTTGTTAAAATATTCATTAATAGTGCTGCTGCGAATATTATGATTTCTTTAAAAGTTTTGTGGAATATTGTCTTGGACCATTAATAATAAGCAAAAGCCAATGCAAATTATATATTAATACGATTTGTGGTAATTGAACTTCATTCGTACAAAATATCGAATAATGGCTGACTTCATAGTTACTAATAATTTGAGTGAATTGTTATTGTTTTGGTATAAGATAAAAATATTATTTTTAAAAGTAATCGAAATGCTGTCTTGAAATATATATATCAAATATAACCTGCTTGGTATTAACGATTTATTGTGGAAAATATACTTCCTGCTGCTCTGCAAATAAAAAAAAAAGTTATATTTATATTAAATGTATATTCTGTCTGTAACGCATATGTACGTTGTTTTACATGCCAATATCAATTACAATCGAATTCTATTCGTTTATTCAATTGTTTAAATTTGACAGTACAGACGAATTTGAATCGGTATTCCAGTGAACAATAATTCTAGTAAAGATATTTCAGTGCAAACATTAAAGAAAAAAATATTCTAAAATTTAGAAAACATAAAACTTAAAATATGATGATTAAATGCTTTATCATTTAATTCTGCTTTTTTAAAGTGTCACAGTTTTAAGGAGTGTTATTTATTTATTGTGGGAGGACGTCATAGCAATAGTAACGTTAAGGGAGTAGTTTGCGTCATCATGCTGCTGTTAAAAGTAAATTAAATTTGAAAGAAATAAAAAAAGGGATTCAAATAACCACCCACGAACATCATCCGACGATATTCACTGACTACAAATACTTTAAGCATTACTTTGCGGGAATTGGAATGCAGTCACTGACTTAAATGGATATACGATATATAGGTGAAACAGTGCATCAGGAGTACAAAAATTTATGCAACTTGAAGTTTAAACGAGTGCTGGTAATTAGGCTGTATCTGTAACTATTACTTATGGGAGTTTAGATTACTCATACTCGTAAGAGTCAGAGGAAAGTATGTTTAGCTTTCGAATGCAATGTATAACGTCATTTCAAAAAGCAATTTTGTAGTCATTGAAAGTTTATCGAATTATTTTATTTCTTCGGAATATCGTCTTTTTCTGACTGTTAACTTTTTCTGGTGTTTTAACGTGCTGCTTTTGTAACTGTTTCAATAGTTGCTCACCGTAAATTTTTTAATTTTAGCCAATTTTACTACAACATACTTTTTTAATTTAATTAAAAGTAAATTTTACTTTTTTAACGTAATTATTGTGGTTTTTAAACTATACGTATCTTTAATACTTTGCATAAAAAATACAAAATATTTCATTATTAAATGTTTGTGTTAATGTTTGTCAGTGGAGAATATTAGAGCCCCCCCCCCTTCAAAGTCAGGTTTTGCCTTTAATAATTTATAAATTTGTTAATATGCACGTTAAGTGTGTGCCTCTAGAATCCTGCCCCCCCCCCCCGGGATATGGAGGCTTGCCCTGGTGTACGTTACGCCACTGATCTTTGTGTAATCATAGATCAAGGGTTTATTACAGGTTCTAAAGAAAGAGTTTTGGAAGTCACTGAGATTTAATGAAAAAATCAATTCAGTATCTTTATTTCCTGGAGAAAAAAATGATTAAATAGCTATTTTACAATTATCTCCCACGCAAATGTAAAGGTAAATTCAATAACATTTCAAAAGTATATTTTTATCGGTGGGAATACAATACCACCAGTTTTAAAACTTTTTTGTTCAAGATATCAAATATCTACATTGCTCTGAAATTTCTTACGTATTAAATATAAATTTATGCATTTATTTTCATTTCTAGTGGGAAAATTTACTTTTCCCCCCAAAATAAGTACCTCAAAGTATTGTGTTTTGTACATTTTTTTATTAATTCATTTTATTTTCATTCAATTTCCTCATTTCGATTTTCATGATAATTTGATTCTATGTATATATAAAAAATATAAAGTCCTAAAACAATGTGACGAAGGTAGGCAAATAATTTTGGTCGCGAACCCGTAGTCAGTGTTTTTGATGAGTCGTGGCTTCGATATTTGGTGTAACTCAAGACTTATCGTGTAAAGGGGCTGATGCACGTTAAATCTGTCGTGGTTCCAAATCTACCCGTTGCTTGAATGTGGAAGTTCGGAGAGTGGGGTGCCAGTTCACTTGATCGAGGTTCAAAATTACAAGGTCCGTCGCCAATAGCCCTCGTTTTGCTTTATAATGAGTGTGTTAATAAACACTAACTCCAAAGACTTAGGAAAACACACACACATAATAGAGCCCAATAAGCGAGAGACATTCTTAACCAAATCATTTCCCTGAATGTGATGAATTATTTGGTTAGATTCTAATTAATTATCTAAATTGTTATATCAATTTGAATGCAAATATTAGTTATTATTGGCAAAAAGGTAGCAGCACGGTGAATTCTAAACGAAACCTTTTTTTTAAAAATATTTTATATAAATATAGTAATAAAAATGATGTAATTATATTAATTTAATTAAAATGTTTAATAGAGAGAGAAACAGAAATACATCTTTAGAGATATCGAACATTTTTCTGTTTCCACGTCTGTTTCTAAATCTAGATTCATTCTTTAAATTGTACGATTCTAAAAGATGCTTTAAAATAGCTGTTCTTTAACTGTGATCCTCAAATTCCCGGGGGCTCCCAGGTCCTTTCTAGGGGGTCCGCTTTCCCTCTGTTGGTCAAAATAATTAAATGGACTGTAAATTTAACAAATTTTAATAAGCAAAAACGGATCCCAACCATATGGGACCGTTATACTTTTCCAACTGATTACAAAAAGGTTGAAACAGTTGGCTCGGAGATAAATCTATACAAAGGAATTCTCGCCAACTGGCGCCTGTGCACTCTTTTGCAGATTCTGAAAGGCACCATGGAAAAATTGAAGGATGCCCTATCCTAGATTAGGCCCCTAAATGGCCCCCAATGAAAAAAACTCTACTAGATTTTGCATTTTGATTAAGATTATTTACTCATTTTTTTAACTGTTTAATTCTACATAGCCTTTACTACATTTAATGTTTTAAAAAAATAGTCGAAACACATGTGCAGAGATAAAGAACTGAATTCATTGCCCGCCAAATCACTAACAGTGGCATCCATTTCTATTTCCTGATTGAATTCATATCTTTAAAATAAGCATATAAAAATGGTACGGAAAGTGTAGAACCGGAATTGAGACTGCAGATTTCAAATATTATCTGATATAACCACACTTGTAAAAGAAATGCATCACCATTCTTCTCAATAAAAATTTTAATTAATACATTATAGTACATTATTCATTTAAAATTATTTTGTAATATTTTTAATTAGATAAAGTGTTTAAGTCTTCGTAAGTAACAGAGGCAGAATTATTGAGGAGCCTTTAAATCTCTCGGCCGTGTGCTGGGAATCACAAAGGTGTGTTCAAAATCTTGCGGTCCGCTGCCAGGCTGATACATGAAGGGGGGCGTGGCGATCGAATGTTTAAGAACCGCTGCTTTAAAATGTCTGATAGCCTAAAAATGTTTTATTTATATGCAACATTTTAAAATCGTTTCCGGAATTGACACAATAGGACTTAGTTTAAAAAATGAAATTTCTGCTCCGCAGTTAGTACTTTTAAACCAGGATGGTTGAACATTCTAGAAAGAGAACAAAATTTAAAAACAGAACTTTTTTTTCCCGTAACAAACGACTGACATTTCGTAACTATAGATTCCTTTGAATACCAGTGATATCCGGTTGAGTGGAAACCTTCATGCTATCCTGATAAGAAAGAGATAAAAAAAGATTCGAAAAACACAACCGAAACAGCACATTTTTGTGACACTTGTTTTGACAAACCAAGAATGTGTAATCGTTCTCGGTACGAGTTTGTTACAAAATGTCGAGAATATCAATGTTCGAATGCTGACTTTGTTTATTCAGTCTGGTATAATGTTTAAAAAACTAAAATATTTATACGCATTACTTTTTCTTGGTTTTAAAGTGACAGAAAAATATTTTTTTTTTTTATTCGCACTCTTAAAATTTACATTTATTGTCCAATTTTTTAAAATGAAAGGTAAATGCTGTATGTATGTATTTATGTGTGTAAATAAGCGAGAAAGAGATACAAAATTATAAAATTAAACGATTTATTGAAAATAAATTGTCGCCTTTTTTTTCTTCTGATGGTGTATAAAAAAAATGTAGAATTCACATTCAATCCAATCTGTGAAATAACCAGTTCAAAGAAAAAAAAATGCATACCTGGTTAGGTGGTTGCAAATTAACCCGCCCCCCCTCCACTTTTTTTTTGATGTAACAAATTTTCCTCTTTGCATTTGTTAGGTATTTGACCAATGGATTTCTGTGTAAAATCAAACAAGAATAGGAAAATATATTCCAAAATTGAGTGAATAGTAATCCAAATTTAGTGAACAAGAAGTATAATTGAATAAAACCCCTCGCCTTCAACTAAATTAGAATCTATAAATTGATTCTATTGTACATAATATGCTTTATTAAATGTGTTTAAATTATTATCAACTTCATATATATAAATTTTCAAATTGCACATGCAGCTGAGGCTATCTGCTGCTCCCAAGAGAAGCTTAAAAAAGAAAAATGCTTTTTCTATTTTTAAAATATTTGTATTATTTTTAATTACAGCACTATACTTAAGATTATTCACTATACTTTGCAATATGCAATGTAACACTTTCTCAGATTTAGGTATAAAACCATGTGTAACTGTCACCAATAGCTGATGTATTTTAAATCCATCAAGGTTCAAATTCTGTACGAAGGCGTGGTTTTGAAAGTATAGCGTTTGGGTGTCATTTCAAATGCCACCCTCAAAAAAATTCTTATTTTCTCCTTGGAATCTTTTCCCCGTTTTCCCGTGGTTCAAAACTGCGAGGATCGACACCAATAGCCCCTTGCTTAGTAGCCCTTGCTTAGTAGCCCCTTGCCAATATGCTTAGCTTGCAATAGTATTGCTTTGAAAGACAGCATTAAGTTATTAATTAAAAATTTCTACATTTTTTTCCTATTGCATCCTTGAGTATATTGTTTATATATTGAGTATATATATATATATATATTTTAATGAAGTGGAAAAAACATAGTTTGTGTAAAGTAAAAAGTTTCAATAAACATTGTTCTTTTATTTTTTGATATTTTATAAAAGTGTAAATGATTGGAACCAACCAAGGGAGATTAAAAGGCTGCACTCCTTAGAGGAGCTAAGTATAGTTATAATTATTGTTGCTTAAGAAATGAGAATGAGTGAGTTTTATAGTTTTGAAGTGCAAACATTGGTTAAAGTGTAGTACAGGGAGCCCTTGGCGATGTCGATCTCTTTTGGCGATCAAAATCGATCGCCAAGCTACTTCACTTAGCGATAAATGTCCGGAAGCCAGAATAAATTCCTTGTCTCACCATAATATCTGTATAAAAATAGCCAAATCCAAAGCCCCCCCCCACTAAGGAATGGATCGAGACAGCTCTATATACACCCAGATAGTTTTTTTAATACAATGCTAGCGCCATCTGTTATGTAATATGGAATATTCCTATACTATTTTTGTATTTGCTGTATTAGTCAAATGATTTTTGCTGAAGTTCTTATTGCATTTTATTTACATTTTGGATAATTTTTACTTTTCATTTCTTGTTATTTTTTACTTT
>BMAO01011345.1:0-14355 GCA_019973975.1 Trichonephila clavata
AAAAATTGGCAAGTTTATAAGCGGGGGAGGGAATATTCTTTGATCGAACTGCATCAAGATCACTTTATACTTTTTAGCTTTTGTTTGCAGAATTTGAATACTTTACGTACACGAATGGATTTCGTTTTTTAAAATTGTCACAGCACAATTGCGGTTTTTTAGAAAGAAGGATTCAAAAACGCAAAACTAGTTCACTGTTATAGTTTCTGAAAAAAAAAACTTTTAAGCAGCATGCTTCTTCGATGTCTATCTTATTTAAATTCACAAAAGTAAATTTAATCCTTATTAAAACAAAGTGCTTTATTAATGTAATATCTGAACAGTACATTAAAAATATTTTAAAATGTAAAATTAAATAACTTTTTAAGGGTTGAGTAATATTTACGTTAGAATTCTACACAAGTATATTCTATTTCAAAAAGTGCCTTGCATCTCAAATGAAAACTGTTTTAAATAATTTGTAAGTTTCCCAGTTACAAAGAAGAATAAATAGTGCCAGATTTGCACACAAAAAATTATCAGACATCTATATTTTTGAAACATATTAATAAACGAAAACAAAATTTAGTGGCTTTGAAAGGGGAAAAAAGTCCTGACTGCAAAATTTGGATATGTGAATCGCGTTTCCGTAAGAGTATGAAGAAGAAATGTGTTGATGCCAGACGTGTCTCTGTTTATTGTAAGAATTGGCAAGTGTTGTTTGGGGAGGGTAGAAACGATCGGTTTTGAAGGTTGACGGCAATGAGGAATGAATAAATTGCACAAGGCTGTGAGATAAAATTCCTTCTGTGTGAGTACAGAAAATAAAAAAATAATACTGAGTCTGGATGGGTATGGAATGCTGAAAGACATTTGCGGAATCTGGGAATGGAGACAGAGCTGTTGAGTATTCTCGCTGATTCTGGAGAATCTTTCAGGAGAAGCGAACTGTAAATATTCCTACGGTGAAAAGAGAAGTGATGTTCAACTAGACTGCATATGAGCAACCGAAAGGGAATTCTTAAAAGCACGATATTCTATTATTTTGAAGTGGGAAATTTTTAAGAAATTGTAATTTTTTAAAGTTATCTTTCTGAATAACTTTTCTTTAAAATATAATTTTAAAAAATGCCTGCCATTTGGTGAAACAATAAACTATTCTACTTTTCAGACTGAAGGATGAGTTTCTCATAAGGAAGAAAAAAAAACAAATAGTGCACTTTTTGGAATAACTTTCAGATTTTTAATTCTGATTAATAACTATACACAAATGGAATCTTTCCGAGTTAATAATACGGCAGTCTTCAATATTTTTTTTACGGAAATATGAGACTTTTAATTACTATGTGCTTCTGACAAATTTATTCGAAATAACATTATGCTACGATTTTTTTTGCTTTTATGCTATGCATGTAATTTGGTAGAAAATTGCAAAATTCTTTTTTAAAGGAAGAAAAGATTCAAAAATATCCAATTCTTTTTTTTTTTCCACTTCAAAAAATAAAGTTAAATTTTTTCAAAATAATACAGAAAGTTCGGATAAAAGTTTTTAAAAAAGTATTTAATTTTTACCGATAGATTTAGAACAAGATTTCAGCAAAAAATCTACATGGGGTTTTCAAAGAATGTTCTCTTAGAATAATTGGTTTCCGTTCCATGCATATGGATGTGTAAAATTTATTGATATAGTTTTTTCCTGCTGCCGTTTCAAATGTGCAGTGTTCCTAATGAATTGGGGTTGAATTTTAATACAGAAATATTTGAAACCTTTTTTTTTATGGTGATATTTTTGTGTGAGGGTATGAACCAAGTACATGTGCTCAATATAACATTCCACGGTTAAAAAAAGCGACGATTTTTAATGGTCAAGTTTTTCAGATAATATTTATAAAAAAATAAACAAAGTTACCCCTCCCCCAAAAAGAATTCAGTTCACATGTATTCGTGTTCAGTCAGATACATGAAACTCTTGATTCTCTAACAATATAATTGTAATTAGAAATGATATTTGAACATATGCTTTTCTATACCATTATTCCACTTGAAGTATTCTCTCAATATGTTCTTTTGATTTTCGGAAGTACACAGGGCAATCCGATTATATTAACCGAGGAGGATTTTACTTAAGCTTTGCATTCAGAAATGATAAGTCAGTGTTTAAATAATGCATTGCACTTGTTATACAGTGGAATATGTTTAACCCAAAAGCACTTAAGACGAAATATCAGTTAACACGAAATAATACAATGGTTACTACAAGCTCTACTAAGGATTTGCCTGCATTTTTATTTTCTCTCAACACGAAACGAAAATCGCTTAACACGAAAAGATTTCCTTTCTGCGAATGGACAAAATACAGAAAACACTAGACACTCAATGAAATGTTTGAGAGAGAAAGTTTCTGTATTATTGGTCTGTCCTATTGCATCATCGGAAGAATTCGTTGCAGGAGAGGACGATAATGTGTTTACAGCCCGAATCATGGCAAAGACATTTTGGAGTTTGTTTAAAGTTCAAAAAATATCATTGGTGCAGATTCCGGCGACGAAAATGAAATAAAATGAAGCCATGAAAAGTTGGCGCAGTTATTTAGACGCACGTTCTAATAATGGAATAAATCAAAAATGGACGACATCGAAAAATGTGTTGACAATTGGATGCTAAAAAAGAAAATGCAAAGAAAATATCAGACAGATTTCCAAAAATTTAATAAAAGTTTTGCTTTTCAAAAAACTTGAAAACTTTGTATTAAATTTCATTCATTTCTTGCTATTGATTTTATTTCATTGACTTTTATTAAATACATACATAGAAACTTCTTCGATAGCTCGACAGCCTTGGCCTTCTCCAGAAGTTTTCTCCACGCAACTTTACTTTTGGCTACTGTTTTCCATTTTTGTGCATATATACGCATCTATGTAAACTAAATGTACTCTAACAAACTGAATTTTGTTAATTTTTTTTTATTTTTTTGCTCTGGTGGAACTCCGACCCACCGCCACGACTAGGCGGTGGGGTTGTCGCTACCACCGTTCCGAGTGCAACAGGAAGCGTGTCGGTAGCTCGAAAACTCGAATTCGTTCCTCTCACGAGGAAAGGTAACTCGAATCTTAGAAAGACAGCACGGGAGCGACCATGCGTCAGGGAACGAAAGGTCCGCCAACCCACCGCTTAGACTTGACGGAAGGACCTTGGGTGGACCGTCCCGCCCTCTTCACGACGCAAATACCCCTAACCCTAAAAAATATTTCAATCCTCTAGGTTTCGTGTTAAACGAATTTTACTGAATATTATAACACTTTTTTTTAGTATTTCTTTAAACATTACTACGAACTTGATTTTTCTGAAAAATTTATCGTTTATTTATCTTTTCATTTCAAGCACAAATCATATGAAAACGAAAAAAAATCTTTAAAATGAGGGCCCCATAGCGTACATTTTTAGGAAGTAAAAGGTTTTATTGAAGTTTTTTAATTCCATTTTAGAAAATGTTGCAGCTTTGTCTCCCTCTCTCCTCCGTTTGTTGTGCTTTCCAGTCAAGATTTTAAATTTTAAATAAACAAACTCTCTCTCTCTTTCAAACTTATTTACATTATTTTCTTAAATTTTTAGATTTAGGATTTTTTATTTTGTTTCCGGCAATAATTTGAGAAAAAACTATTTAAAAAATTGAAACTTACGAGAAAGAGTACAAAAAAAATTTCGTGTCATATAAAAAAATAATGCAAAATTAGATTTAATATTCTAATAGTGCTGAAAATATATACTCAAATAATAACAATAATTATGACATAGGGCAATTTCGCAAAATTGCATTATCAGCATATTTTCCTTTTATGAAACAAATACACACACATTTTATGTATTACATTCCTATTTAATTTTTTTAAGTATTTTTTATATAGTAAACATATATCCTAAACTAGCTGTTACCCGCCCGCTTCGCTGGGTATTTCATGATGTTTTATAAATTTTTACTGCTTATATATATGTATAAATTATTGATATCTAAGTCCTAGCATTAAGAATTCGATTGAATTGAAAAATATACTTATACCTGTAACTTTCACCTGTTGATAAAAAAAAAGGGCAGAACTCATCTAATTTGTATTTTCTAAAAATCTCTAAAATTGAGGCATAGAATGATGTTTGCTCTTTCGTAACTCAAAAACCAAGTGGATTCCCGCAAAACCAATTTTCGGTGGATCTCTTCTCCGTAAATTGAACATGCAAGCCAAATTTCAAGTCTAAATCTAACAGAAAAATGCAAAAGTTTTACTATAAATATCCCCGTAATCCCGTTGAGAGCCGTTTTCCAAAATTACTGCTCTTAGCGGATTTCAATTCAACAAAAGAAAAATGCAAACCAAATTTCATTATTATAGTCCTTGTAGCTCGAAAAAAGTAATTTTTTTTGTCAATATGTCCCAGTAACCCCCTGCAACCCCCCAGAACTTGATTTGCTTAAAATTTATTCTTAGTGGTTCCCTATTCAACAAAAGAAACATGCTTAACAAATTTCAAGTATATGGGTCTAACAATTAAAAACAGGAATTTTTTTCTGTAACTCCTCTTGACCCCTCGCAAACATCTTTGGGGGTCAATTTTCATTTTACTCTTTGTTAGAGGAACTCTATTTCATGAGAGGAACATGCCTATACCAATTTTCAAGCAGGATGATCAAGTAGTTTAAAAATGGAAATATTTATCGATTACGCCTCTTAATCTCCCGAAATTAAACTTAGTAGTTGATATTCGCGAAACCCATTTTGTAGCGGTTCTCTACTTTACGAAAGGAATCTGCTATCAAATTTCAAGACTGTAGGTCTAACAGTTTAAAAATGGGGATAATTGTCTATAACGCCACTTGAGCCTCCGCAACGCCACTTCTGGGTCTGTTTTCACAAAACCCTTTTGTAGGGGAATTGCACTCTATGAAAGGAATCTGCTTATCAAAATTTGAAGACTGTGCGTCCAATTAATTAAAAATGCAAAAAAAATTATCAATAACGCCCCTTGAACCCCCGCAACACCACCTAGGGGTCGATTTTCACAAAACACATTTTGCAGTGTATTTCTATCCTATGAGAGGAATCTGCTAACCAAATTTCAAGACTGTGAGTCTAATAGTTTAAAAAAAGAAATAATTATTTATTTCTGCCCTTAACCCCCCGCAACACCCCTTGGGGGTCAATTTTCTCCAAACCCGTTTTGTAGCGGATATTTACTCCATGAAAGAAACATTCCTACCAATTTTCAAGCAGGTAGGTCAAATAGTTTAAAAAGGAAAATATTTATCTCTTACGCCACTTATTCCCCTGCAACGCCACTTAGAGGTTTGTTTTCACAAAACCTTCTTATAGCTGATCTCTACTCTATGAAAGAAATCTCTTTATCAAATATAAAGACTGTGAGTCTAATAGTTTAAAAATGGAAATAATTATCTATAACGCCCCTTAAGTCCCCTCAACGCCACTTGGGGGCAATTTTCACGAAACCCATTTTTAGCGTATCTCTACCCTATGAGAGGAATCTGCTTACTAAGTTTCAAGACTGTACGTCTAATAACTTAAAAATAGGAATTTATAACGCCCCTTAAACCCCCGCCCCCGCAACACCCCTTGGGGGTCAATTTTCCCAAAACCCATTTTGTAGCGGATATTTACTCCAGGAAAGAAACTTACCTACCAATTTTCAAGCAGGTAGGTGAAGTAGTTTAAAAACGGATATATTTATCTATTACGCCCCTTAATCCCCCGCAACGCCACTTAGAAATCTGTTTTCACAAAACCTGTTTTGTAACTGATTATTATTCTACGAAAGGAATCTATATATCAAATTTAAAGACAGTGCGTCAAATAGTTTAAAAATGGAAATAATTATCTATAACGCCCCCTAAGCCCCTGCAACGCCACTTGGGGGTCGATTTTCAGCAAACTCATTTTGTAGCGGATCTCTACTCTCTGAAAGGAATCCGCTTACCCAATTTCAGGATTGTACATCAAGTAGTTTAAACATGGAAACAATTATTATTAAAACCCTTAACCCCCCGTAACGCCCCTTGCGTTTCGAATTTCGGAAAATCCTTTCTTAGCTGATGTCTACTCTATCAAAGGAACATGTCTACCAAATTTCAAGTCTGTAGGTTGAATAGTTCCAGAGATTTCGTGATTAGTCAGTCAGTCAGTCAGTCAGTCAGTCAGTCAGTCAGTCAGTGAGTGAGTCGCTTTTCTCCTTTATATATATAGATTATTACGATTCAGTG
This sequence comes from Trichonephila clavata, assembly GCA_019973975.1. Classification (NCBI taxonomy): domain Eukaryota; kingdom Metazoa; phylum Arthropoda; class Arachnida; order Araneae; family Nephilidae; genus Trichonephila; species Trichonephila clavata. The sequence goes on from BMAO01011345.1 coordinate 6,245, forward strand.
GTCTGTATACTCGTGATCGACTCTGAGAACACAAATTATTTAATTGGAAAGTGTCATAAGTCTGAAATAATAAATATTACGAACTTTTCCAATGTATAAAATTAAAATGTGCATTAACTTTTCTGGGTTCAATTTGTTTTATTCAGAAACAGGAAAAATATGTATTTAAATTTTATACTATTCAAATTTTGGAACAAATTGAACTTTTAAAAGAATTTATTTTACCTAACATTTTTACATTATTATAAGATTGAAACAGCGTTGATGACGCGAAATATGCTTATTATTCATTATTTTCGAAATTTAAATTTAGAAGAGAGTACACATATGTGTTTTTTAATCGAAATAAATATGTATTAAGTATGAAAAATAAACATCCGTGGAGAATATTCATATAAATAATGTATTAATTTACTCAATGATTCGTTCAAAAATATAATATTTCATTTACATAAGAAGAATAACTAGATTCATTCAAAACCTCTACATTTCATACAGCCAAACGATTTTTAAAGAAACGGAAAATTGTACTTTTTTCTGTTGAATTTCGCGTAATCATTTCAAATATTTCATCTATTTTTTAAATGCTGAAAGCTATGGTATGAGTAAATAAATGAATGGTAATAAGTTAAGAAATGAAATAAAAAAAATAATACGTGTACAACCGGAGAAAAACCGCTGCATCAATTCCATTCCAATAGATATAAAATAGATTCTGAAATACTTTAACGTGTGCATTTTCGTTTTGTTGACAACCATTTGGTTACCAAGGCGACGCGAGATTGGGTTTGCTGTTTCATAAGTAGAAGTATTTTATTTATGTCAATTCTGATTCACTTTCCTCTTGAATACAATCAAGTATGTTTATTTTAGAAAATCACGAAATAACTCTGTATAAAACAAGCGATGTTTTGCAATTGTGTCCGAAAACTGTAGACAAATGCTTCATTTATTTTGTTATCTTTGAAAACCTTGCAACTTTCTCCGAAATGGTATACTTTTTACAGTTGGCCATTTAACACATTGCGACTTAATGGCATTTAAGTAGCTGTCCTTGTAATGCATTGAAGTGTAAAAGTTTGGAAATTTATTTTATTTGCTTGGTGACAACATATTTTAACAAATGGTTATCACTACACTTATACATTTCCTGCGAACTTTTCTTACCCAATTAATCTTTTGATATTTGTGTGTGTGGATGTAAGTCATACTTTTTACGAAAATCTCTTTTAAGTATTGAATCATCCCCTAAAATATCACACAAAGCTATAAACGTTGAAGAAGTCAATTTATTTTATGGGAAAAAATTAGAATAAAAATTCCATAGAGAAATGTATACAGAGTAATTAATAAGCAAACATACTTCATTAATATAATATGTACTAAATGGTGCATGAAATTTCAAAATGAATTCGTATCGTTTGAAGACTTATTAATGGAAATTTGCTTTTCTGCTCAAAAAACAAAAGAAAAAGGCGAGACAAATACAAGTTATTGTATTGTCAGGTAGTGTAAACATCGAGTGAAAAGAGAACTGAAAGATCTTTCGAGGGAATTGAATTCTGATAAGAACATAAACAACGTAAAAATCTTTTGCAAACTGCTGATACAAAGAACCTTTTTGTTCAAGAATTTATAGGAATGAAAAACCGCATTCCGTGTTACAAATCATATGATGGCGTTTGGGAGTGATGCTTTTTCCGAAATCTATATATATAAAGGAGAAAAGCGACTCACTCACTGACTGACTGACTGACTGACTGACTAATCACGAAATCTCTGGAACTATTCAACCTACAGACTTGAAATTTGGTAGACATGTTCCTTTGATAGAGTAGACATCAGCTAAGAAAGGATTTTCCGAAATTCAAAACGCAAGGGGCGTTACGGGGGTTAAGGGCTTTAATAATAATTGTTTCCATGTTTAAACTACTCGATGTACAATCTTGAAATTGGGTAAGCAGATTCCTTTCAGAGAGTTGAGATCCGCTACAAAATGAGTTTGGTGAAAATCGACCCCCAAGTGGCGTTGCAGGGGCTTAGGGGGCGTTATAGATAATTATTTCCATTTTTAAACTCTTTGACGCACTGTCTTTAAATTTGATATAAATAGATTCCTTTCGTAGAATAATGATCAGTTACAAAACGGGTTTTGTAAGAACAGACTTCTAAGTGGCGTTGCGGGGGATTAAGGGGCGTAATAGATAAATATATCCGTTTTTAAACTACTTCACCTACCTGCTTGAAAATTGGTGGGTAAGTTTCTTTCATGGAGTAAATATCCGCTACAAAATGGGTTTTTAAAAAATTGACCCTCAAGGGGTGTTGCGGGGGTGGGGGGTTTAAGGGGCGTTATAAATTCCTATTTTTAAGTTATTAGACGTATAGTCATGAATTTTAGTAAGCAGATTCCTCTCATAGGGTAGAGATACGCTAAAAATGGGTTTCGTGAAAATTGCCCCCAAGTGGCGTTGAGGGGACTTAAGGGGCGTTATAGATAATTATTTCCATTTTTAAACTATTAGACGCACAGTCTTTATATTTGATAAAGAGATTTCTTTCACAGAGTAGAGATCAGCTATAAGAAGGTTTTGTGGAAACAGACCTCTAAGTGGCGTTGCAGGGGAATAAGTGGCGTAAGAGATAAATATTTTCGTTTTTAAACTATTTGACCTACCTGCTTGAAAATTGGTAGGAATGTTTCTTTCATGGAGTAAATATCCGCTACAAAACGGGTTTGGAGAAAATTGACCCCCAAGGGGTGTTGCGGGGGTTAAGGGCAGATATAAATAATTATTTCTTTTTTTAAACTATTAGACTCACAGTCTTGAAATTTGGTTAGCAGATTCCTCTGATAGGATAGAAATACACTGCAAAATGTGTTTTGTGAAAATCGACCCCTAGGTGGTGTTGCGGGGGTTCAAGGGGCGTTATTGATAATTTTTTTTGCATTTTTAATTTATTGGACGCACAGTCTTCAAATTTTGCTAAGCAGATTCCTTTCATACAGTGCAATTCCCCTACAAAATGGGTTTTGTGAAAACAGACCCAGAAGTGGCGTTGCGGGGGCTCAAGTGGCGTTATAGACAATTATCCACATTTTTAAACTGTTAGACGTACAGTCTTGAAATTTGATAGCAGATTCCTTTCGTAAAGTAGAGAACCGCTACAAAATGGGTTTCGCGAATATCAATTACCAAGTTTAATTTCGGGAGATTAAGAGGCGTAATCGATAAATATTTCCATTTTTAAACTACTTGATCATCCTGCTTGAAAATTGGTAGGCATGTTCCTTTCATGAAATAGAGTTCCTCTAACAAAGAGTAAAATGAAAATTGACCCCCAAAGATGTTTGCGAGGGGTCAAGAGGAGTTACAGAAAAAAATTCCTGTTTTTAATTGTTAGACCCATATACTTGAAATTTGTTAAGCATGTTTCTTTTGTTGAATAGGGATCCACTAAGAATAAATTTCAAGCAAATCAAGTTCTGGGGGTTGCAGCGGGTTACTGGGACATATTGACAAAAAACATTACTTTTTTCGAGCTACAAGGACTATAATAATGAAATTTGGTTTGCTTTTTTCTTTTGTTGAATTGAAATCCGCTGAGAGCAGTAATTTTGGAAAACGGCTCTCAACGGGATTACGGGGATATTTATAGTAAAACTTTTGCTTTTTTCTGTTAGATTTAGACTTGAAATTTGGCTTGCATGTTTAATTTACGGAGTAGAGATCCACCTAAAATTGGTTTTGCGGGAATCCACTTGGTTTTTGAGTTACGAAAGAGCAAACATCATTCTAAGCTTCAAATTTAGAGATTTTTAGAAAATACAAATTAGATGAGTTCTGACCTTTTTTTTATCAACAGGTGACAGTTACAGGTATAAGTATATTTTTCAATTCAATCGAATTCTTAATGCTAGGACTTAGATATCAATAATTTATACATATATATAAGCAGTAAAAATTTATAAAACATCATGAAATACCCAGCGAAGCGGGCGGGTAACAGCTAGTCTAGTATAAAATTACACACTCCGATTTCAATTAATAAATAAAGTGCAGTTATAAATCACACTAAAGGTAAACCCCAAGCTTGACTTAGGAATATAAGGAACAGTATTGAATTAACCCATTCGATGCAAGCTGGAAATATAAAAATAAAAAAGTGAATGACAATTTCAGAATCATTATTCCAATCCACATTCGCTCGCTTTTGTTGCCTCAAAGCATATTTGTAATTTCACTCTCGTAAGAAATATAAAATTTAAATTATAATAAAATTTCTCTTAAATTCTCTTAATTTCTCTTATCGTTTCTGAACAGAAAGGAAATCCTTAGCTTCACAATAGTAAATTCGATTTCAATCTCTACTTGAACTTACAAGCTAAAAAAAAAAAACGCTTTTTATTTATTTTTCACTCGCAAAGCACTCCTTTTTATCTGACATGTCTAGCTTGAATGCATCGATACGCGTGATACATTTGAGTTTTTATACACTTAGTTTTGTTTTTAAAAAACAGAGAGCTACTGAGAGTACGACACGATGACATCAATAGAAATTTGAAAAGATCCACTCGACAGTTGACTTTCATTCTTTTTTATTTCGAAATATTATTGTAAAATATTATAAAAATGTGGTAGAAGATAAATTGTGCCCATTTGTAGGTTTCTGACTTTTATCTTCAAAATGAACGTCAGCAAGATGCTTCTAAACCCCTATTCTTCTTCTTTTTTGAAATACAGATTCTTGACCCAAAAAAATCTCATTTCAGAAATTAAAATTTTTTTTTACAATTATAATCATGTTTCTTTTTAGAAATACTGCAACAAACGGAAACAATAATGCACTCTGGAAAAGCTTTCAGTTTTGTTCTCACATATACGTAGAGGAATAAGTCAAGAAGGAGAAAATATAATTCCGTTCGGTATATATTTGCAGACTTATCTGAAAACTTCTAGTTGGCGAAAAGACATACTTAAAACTTTAAACAAAGCGGAAATTTTTAGTTTTTTTTTATTCGGAATAAAGGAATTTATCTTTGCATCACATAACCTGATTTCTATAACAGTTTGATTTCATTTACGGTAAGTTTCATCGAAAACAAAAATCTGTATTTCTTTACGAGATGGTTAGACGAGAAATAAACACATTGCAATTTTTTTCTCTTGTCTCAGATGCTAGCATTTGCGAATGAACACAATCCTTTCATTCGAAATGTGTCGACTATTTCTTAATTCATTTTAGAGTTCCCAAATCAAATCGAATAGAGCAAGAATACATTAGCAAAGCGAAGAAGTTTTGTAAGCAATCAGTTTGTTGCTTTTGAATTATCTGAGTTTATTTTTGTAATTCCATTCTCTTTAAATATTTTGAAAAGATTTAGGAAAGGCTTTTTTTGTTACATTGTCCTTAGTGTTTTAGAAAGCTATATGTGCATGTGAATGTGCAGAAACGTATTTTTCAATTTTTTGAGCAATTTTTTAATTTTAATTTAAGACTAATAGAAGGATTATCAAAATGTATTATTTCCGTGTGCGTACTTGAAAAAGTCGCTGAAACGATTCGTCTTCCGAATTCCATGCTTATGATTTAAAAAAAAAATATTTTTTTAATATTAATTTGAACAAAAAAGACAGAATCCATAAAGGTCTACTTAAAAGAAAAAGCAGACGATTTTTTGAATTTTTAAATCTCTGTCATATTTTGGCGATGAATGACGAATACTAACATCATCGATTCGTTTTACAAACATAAATAATTATTTCTTACTTTTAAATGGAATTAAAAAATCCGAAACAAAAAAAAAAATCGAAATTTAATTTTTTTCTTGTAGTTTAATATTTTTTGCAATGTCAATTTTATTTTGTGTTCGAGATTGATTTTATTTATTTTACACTGCATGCTTATGGAATAAAATCGTTTCGGATTCTTGTTTTTAAATAACAGAAATTCGACTTATCTTAACACTTGACTCTGTTTGCAGTAAATATTTCTACGACAGCATATGATTTTCTTTAAGCTTCACTAGAATATTACTGAGAATTCTTTGCTTGTGTTTTGCTGTGACTATTTAAAATGCAGGTAAGAAAGCAATTTACACACACACACATCTTTTACAAATATTTCTATAAAATTAATCCGTGGGTTTTTTCTAAAAAAAAAATTCTTTTCTAACAGTTTATTTATTTTTTGCAACTGCTGCAGCTATTTTCTGATTTTGATGGAAGTAGACAAATTTAAATTTCCATCTTCCATTTTTTTAAAATTTACTTATTACTGCATTTTCATCCTGTAAAGTCCAATTTCCCTTTGATCCTACTCCAGCCTCGCACAAATTTTTTAAAATCCAAACTGTGTATTTTAGCGAATGTTTTACACCCCCACTCCCATATCAGATATTCTCCTTTTGATTAAGATGTATCAAAAACGATTCGGTAAGATTACGTTGTAAAAAAAAATTGTTCTCTATCATAAAATTATAATATTCAGAATATAATTTCTCTTATAGAATGTTTCGAGAGCAATTGTAGAAATTATCAGCTTAGTCGTATTCAATTTTTGTTTTACTTGAAGAAAACGGCACGCTTAAGTTTCGTTAATGTATATATATATAATATATATATATATATATATATATTCCACACATTTTTATTTTCATTTCTTGCATCAGTTTTTTCCTATTTCAGATTTTTTTATGTGCATTGAATGTTTAAGAAGTGACGATAAGAAGGGGGGGGGGACTCTCGACATTCATAACGGTTTTAATTTATTTTGAATTAATCTCGAAAGGAAAAAGCTGATTTCTGTTCAAAAATCAATGAAATGATTTTTTTTTTCATTCACACTTGAAATATTTCGAAGTTAAAACTCACATTTGGCGGTAATGCGCCGCTACATTTTTAGGCATTTAAGGTGCTCTCTTCAAAATGAAATCAAATTCTTAAAAATTTCAAATTAAACAGAGTTATATCGTCGTCATAATTTTTCTTTTAGTATTTTCTGAAATGTTTTAAAACACGGGGGAAACGTTATCTACAAACCAGAGCGTTGTTTTTAAATTCCAGATTTTTTTTTTTTCATAAATCCGTCAAACAAATAAGAGAAAGAGAAAAACAAATTATTTTCTGCTTCTTCCTACGAGACGCGCCAAGCAATAAGAAAAATTAATTTCATGAATTTATGAATGAATAAATTGAAAATCACTTTAATATTACTTATTCCCTTTAACTGGTTTTGCATATAAGATATTCAAATTCGCTTTTGCGTCAAACAGAAAGGGAAGAAAGAATTCAATGAAATTGAACTCATCTGATTTTCTAATTTAAAAAATGAAACCAAAGGCTTTAGCCAGAATTTCTTGGGAAAGAGATCAATCTATTACAGACACACTTCTTTTCAAATGCTTCTCGAAATCCCGTCATGTATCTGTACTACAAATCGCTTTAAATCGGTGAAAGACTTTTTTTTTTGAAGGATTATTGAATAAAATATTTTTGCTATCGAAATAAATAATATCGTGTACTTTTTTTTTTTTTTTTTGCTCTGTTTTATTTCTCCTTGCTCGGCTGGTAAAATCTTCGTTTTTTTTTTCTTTTTAATTTTCAATGCTCATTTTTGGACGTCAGTAAAATACGATTTCTCATAGACAGTGGAACAATGTGTTTGTTCAGCGTCAGTACTTAGAATTTCAAAAACAAATGACGGGTCGTTGAGATGACAATTCTGACCATTACGAGAGGAGTCGCAGGTTCCGGCACTTGATACCTGTCAGGAGGGTCGCTCCAGAGGTGCGAAACAGGAAGAACACCCCGCCACTGTAGTCGGGCGAAACCTCACACTGTCGCGAGTAGGAGCGCCGAGGAAAGGCATTGCCAGAGCGGAGTCGCGAACGAGGCAGGAGCGAAGCAAGTTTGGTCTTGAAAAGTGTGGGAAGACATGCGGCAGCCGTCTTCTTCGGGACAGAGACTTGCGTCGGGAGAGAGATCTGGCAGCCGTCGTATCCCGCTGGTTTCCAAGTTTGGTGTACCGCCTCGATCCGGTTTTCCAACCGAAAAAAAAATAATTTGGGACGCGGGAGAGTTTTTATCATTTTTCTTTTATTTGTTTCT
>BMAO01011346.1:0-87977 GCA_019973975.1 Trichonephila clavata
GGGTCAAGAGGAGTTACAGAAAAAAATTCCTGTTTTTAATTGTTAGACCCATATACTTGAAATTTGTTAAGCATGTTTTTTTGTTGAATAGGGATCCACTAAGAATGTATTTTAAGCAAATCAAGTTGGGGAGGGTGCAGGGGGTTACTGGGACGTATTGACGAAAAAAATTACTATTTTCGAGCTACAAGAAGTATAATAATGAAATTTGGTTTGCATTTTTCTTTTGTTGAGTTGAAATCCGCTAAGAGCGGTTATTTTGGAAAACGGCTCTCAACGGGATTACGGGGATATTGATAGTAAAACCTTTGTTTTTTTCCTGTTAGATTTAGACTTGAAATTTGGCTTGCATGTTCAATTTATGGAGTAGAGATCCACCGAAAATTGGTTTTGCGGGAATCCACTTGGTTTTTGGGTTACGAAAGAGCAAACTTCATTCTATGCTTCAATTTTAGAGATTTTTAGAAAACACAAATTAGATGAGTTCTGCCCCTTTTTTTTATCAACTGGCGACAGTTATAGGTATAAGTATATTTTTCAATACAATCGAATTCTTAATGCAGGACTTAGATATCAATAATTTATACATATATATAAGCAGTAAAAATTTATAAAACATCATGAAATTCCCAGCGAAGCGGGCGGGTAATAGCTAGTATCTAAATAAGAGAGAGAGGAATATTGATGCTAATAAACACAAAAACATACTTAAGAAATCTATGTTAAATATAAAAAATTCACTCTCCCACACAAAAATGAATGCGATTAGGTGATTACAATAGATTTATAAAACCTAAGACAAGTAAAAGTAATAAAAATAAAAACGTAATAAAAATAGTATTGACATTATAGGATTCTTTATATCATGTAATGTTAGAATTAGATCAAATTGCTTAAAAAGGTCGACACTGTGATATTTTAACCAGAAAAAATTGACCTAAAATCCCGAAACGAAATATTTTTCCAAGTAGAGTTAGTATTTTTACATTATATGCAGAGAACAACATTTTTTATTATTCTCCTTCTATTTGAATGATTAAACTTTTATCTTTTGTAATAAATGTTTCATGGTTCCTCTCCTATTCTGTCTAAATAAATTGTTACTGTATTTGTCAAGGCTAAAAATTGAGAATTTTGGGATCATTTTCAAATTTAATATACTACTGCAACCGCAGGAACTTGTATTGATAGTGATATATTTTTGCATCTAAAATACGATAAATCTTGTTCTCATTCATGTTCATTCAATTCATACCTGTATGCAACGTTATTGATTAATTTTATATTGTTGTTGTAGTAGGGGAGACCGGGGCAAGATGACGAGCGGGACAAGATGACGAATGTCTTAATTTTTCCGTATTTCACTAGGTAGCAGCATCAAATGAACACTACTGGCTCTCCTCTTGGCCTTTCGTTAAACAATAGTATAGACACGCTGAAATCACCCTTTTTGTGTTAGTTGTGAAGCTTTGATTGTTTTTTGCTGCCCCGATATAACTTTTACGCATGTGTAAATAAGCTCTGCTACAGATACAGGTAAGATATAACGTTTCTCTTTAATATTTATGAGTAACTTGGTTTAAATACTACCTATTACCATGAATAAATGTCAATTAATTGCCTTCCTTCATCGTAATGAGAGCGAATGTTTTTAAACAGACAGTCTGGGGCAAGATGACGAGCTCGTCATCTTGCCCCGTGTTTCGGGCTTTATTAAATTAACTATTGGTGTCCATTCTATTAAATCCTGTGAACACTTGTTTGTCTGTGTGTATGTCCGTGCGATCTTGCGCTTCCGTCTCTTCTGGGGCTAAGGGGTGCATCGGATCGGTAAAGGTTTCATTCGAAAGGGGGTGACCAGAGGAAGACATTTTTGCCATCCGCTAAGCCCCTCCCCCTAAAAAGGAAGGAATGTAACAATAATTTGTTGCTTTAGAGCTACTGGCTTTTACCTGCCACCTTTTCTGATTTTTTTTGCGAGAAAACGAATGCTTCCTGAACTTGTAGAAAGAGAGATCCACCAGGAACTGTAGGCAATTGTAGTGATAAGGGCTGGAACAATGAGGGCACCTTTTTCTCTTTTTTTGAAACACTTTTATCTTCATGTGAAACCAAGCAAAGAATCTCCTACTCTGTTGATTTTTGACAATCACAAATCTCATATAATTTTGCAGGCTATCTTATATTGCTGAGCGAAACACACTATGATGGTTGGGTTGCCGTCGCACACATCACAATATAGTGTGATGTCATTTTTCGACCAGTCAAAAACGCACTATAGCCAAGCATGTGACAACTTTATGGTCACTCTTCCAGAACAAATTATCACAGCAAATATTGGTGAGGTTTTGAGCATCACTTACTTAAAATCAGCTACTGTTGGAAATGCCGTTGAAAGGGTTTGAAGAATATGGGATCGAGCCTCATAATCCTCTTGTGTTTAGCCAACATGACTATGCTGCGGCAAAAACTACTAACCTTGCTGCTGTTGGCGATGAAATTGAGAATAATAGTGATAATCCTCAGACCCCGGTAATAGAAAACCAGCATATAAACCCTTCAGAAAAACCAGAACTTATGGCAAATGCTGATTCCGATGCACCAAAGAAGCCTGTTAGTGCTTTATTTCAAATCATTGCCTAATACAACATAATGTGAGAAATAAAGAAAAAGCAAAAAACTGAGCTCTAGCATTCTTACAAGCACACCCATCAAAGAAATGTAAGAACAAAGGGAAAAGCAGAAGGAAGAACAGGAAGTTAAAAAAAAAACAGAGAAAAAAAGCTCGTGAAGCTAAAAAGGGATATATATAAGACGTCCTGCTTGTGAAGAGGAGCCCTCCAACAGAAGAATGAATCCAGTGCTGTAAATGCCAAGAGTGTTGGCATGAGGAATGTTCCAATTATAAAAATGGTATTTTTATTTGTGACTATTGTTAGGTACACAACCAAACACTTCAACACTGCGTTACAATGCATTACGCTTAGTTTGATACTTTGTAAGATGTAAAAACACTGTTATCATTTGTTCAACTATGTAACACATTCAAAAGATAAAATATGTTCAACCTTTTTCAGTGTCGCCATCTTGCCCCATGGCAAAAGTCATCTTGCCCCAGTATTGGGGCAAGATGAAGATTTGTTAAGGTAATGAAAAAATAAAATTATCCTTTACTTCTTTTATTAGAAAAATTAAATGGTAATATATTTTAATAATACAAATGACTTCTCTAACATTCCATGCAAAATTGATTTTACTACCCTTAAAAATAAATTAATAAACAACAAAAAACTGTTAACGTCGTCATCTTGCCCCGGTCTCCCCTAGTTGTTCTATGTCAGGGATGGCAAACCAGTGGCACGCGTGCCATTGATGGCACGCGACACAATATTTTGAGCAATCCAACGATCAAAACGGTTTACATTCTAATTTAAAATAACAAAGTTCATTATGATGTATTACAAACGCGAATGATCGGTTGCATCACGGTGGGGAACATACTCGCTTGTTATTGTCTTGCCTTAGTTACAATGGCCTAATACACTGCCCCCAACCCCTGCATCGTGGGTGGGGGGGTGCTCAGGGTTCTAGGGAAATCAAGGCCTGACTGACACCAAGTTGTCCTAATATTTTCTGTTAAGACACTGCTTAATTACGTCTTGGACTACAATTGCAAATAATACAAAGTTTATCTACGTAAAACATAGTCAATTTCGTTGACACAACTATATTTTAAAGCTTATTTGTGTTATTTTACGACTTTTAACTGTTACTTAACGTGGATATCCAGAGAAAAAAACAAAAAGTGCAAGATAGTAAGAGAATTTCGAACTTGGTGGATCGAGAAATATGGCATGATTAGTAAAGGCCAGAGAGAAGTGTGTGTTTCATATTCTGGAACAGCGGTATGTAGGATATCGACTGTAAAACGGCATTTTGAAACAAAACACCTTGAAACAAATCCTTTTGTCAAAAAATGGAATTGGAGCAAATAGAATTGCCTAGAAACCGTTTGGCAGATGACTTTAATTCAACATGCATTCTTCTAAGAGGAACATCTTACAATCCTATTATAATTTGTCATCTAATCTATAACAGAAGTCACACTAATGTTACTTTAACTTGAATTACTCGTATAATTAAAACATTTACTACTATACTGGGCAAAATGAATTTTTTCGTAGTAAATAAAGAGTATTTTCCCTATAATTACAAGTCAAAATTATTTGACGGCACCTCTATACATCTTTAAACATTTTCTTAGAAAAAATGGCACGCTGACCCATAAAGGTTCGCCACCCCTGTTCTATATGTTACGTGGTTTTGTTATAAATAAGAAGGTGGAAGAAAATTTGCAAACTACTTAAGATTGATGCACATGGAACTTGAACAAGAAAATACATTATAAAAGGCAATTTCATTTTTTTTGTAATGTCCTCTGAATTGCGTGGATGAAACTAAAATAAGGTACTATTCCTTTTACTTTTCATCTAGAATTTATCTTAAAAACACGATATTCTTACCATCAAAACTCCTTTCAATGGAAATGTTCTGCAAAGTGCTATAAATGAACCTATTTTACTAAATATAAATACTATTTTACTAAATATGAATACTGTTTTACTATACTACTGCAAAGTGCTTTACTATAAGTAATAATGAAAATTAGCTTTTGAAAGGAAAAATGCCCTTTCCTATCAGCACAGTTTTCGTTTTGCTGGAGAAGTGAAGAAATTGATCGCGGTTCTAATCAACTGATTCATTATAATGGCTGTTGAACTTCATTTTGCAAAAATAATTACTTCATTATCTGGATCGCTAATTGTAATCTCTATCCGACGTCGAAGCATGCGAACTTTGTACACATATCTATTTTAATTGGATTTTTATTGAAGATACTTAAACAGATTTAATGAAAGTAGCTTGCTTATCATTTGATCCCTTTTTTAATTTTTGCATCAGGTTTAACGAATTTTCTGGTGTAGCATAACGTTTTAAGCTAATCTGGGATATTAATCAAAAAATGTGACTTTTTAATTTTATTTTTATTAAAATCCTACTCTATTAGCTCACTCTCTCTCTATTTATCTTGTTCAAATTTTCAATCGTTAATAAAATGTATTTTAAAGCATTCCATTGAGCTGAAACTTTATATACTCGATTATTTTGGATGACAAGACAGTAATTTAATTATAATTAATAAAAATGAATTGATTAAACCTAATTATTCAAAGAATTACAAATACAGCCACGCTGGCATCATTTTTTGCGAGTTAGCGACCATTTTGGCAAATTTTGTCAAAACTTGAAAAGTTTTTTTCTCAGATTTTAAAGCGCTCATTTGAGCTGAAATTTTCTATACACTATTATTTTGGGTAACAATACGATGATTTAATTATAATTATTTAAAATTAATTGACTGAAATGAATTATTTATAGAGTTATAGATACAGCCACGTTGGCTTCATTTTTAGCGACTTGGGTCAAAACATTAAAAGATTTTTTCCCCCTCACGTTTCAAAGCATTCAGTTGAACTGACACTTAAAATAGACGATTGTTTTGAATGACAATACGATACTTTAAAGTTATTTAATAAAAATCAATTGTCACTTAGTGCTGTGATTCTGCCATATGTATATGCATATTTATATTAATTGTAGCTATTTAATAACACGTAACTACAACAATTTTTTTTTTGTTGATCTAAGTAGGAATTGACTTAAATTTTTTTATATTACTTGTTAATAGTATAATTCTAGTTAACGTGATGAATGAATGCGTTTTTTTATTGGAACCTTCAAAGTTGCCTTGGTTTCCATATGGTCTTAGCTGCAGTCCATCGTACACATTGTAAGATGGATCTCTCCATGTTGGTTATTTTTGTAGTTTTTATATTGATTGCTTGGAATGGAATACACTGCATTAATTTATCAATAATATCTTCATCATAACATTACCACTTAAGTCCGTTCTGTATCAAAAAGGCTAAAAGGGGAAATTTTGACACCACACAACACCAGCACGCACGTATAAATATCGTACCTAACACTATTAATGCGAAAATATAGAAATGTGTATACTAAATATATGGATTGAATGAGATCACCTTAACATGCTTAAATAAATAGGTAAAATCACCATGGTCTAACATATATATATATATATATATATATATATATATATATCGTTATTTACTCGAATCTAAGCCGCCATTGATTCTAACCGCACCCCCATTTTTCTACTCGTTTTTGAGAAAAAGTAAAAAATTGGGTAAAAGGTTCATCCATATCCCATACTTAAAAAATTTAAAATAAAAACCTAATGAGAAATAATAAGTTAATAATTATTTATATTTAAACGGTATTAAAAATTTCAAATACATACATGAACTTATAATTACTCCAGCCTTCAGTATCATGTTTCGAAAATGAATCGTCCCTCCCATTGTCACAGCTGACTTCGTAATGGGTGTCGGCGTTGCCATTTCCCACACGATGTCGACTTCCGTGCCCTCCAATGCATTTGTTTTGCAACATTTTTTAAGATAATGCATTACAGAAGATTGTAAAAAAAAATAAAATTAAAGACTATTAAACATCTACAAGCGAAAAATATACCATTTTGCTTACGCCATTGAGGTATATTTTTTTAATCCGTGTCAACTTTTCAGTGGCCAATACTCTATTATCGCTCTTTTTCTGCATATAAAATTGTCTCTCTTTTCATACTTGCATCATAGTGAACTTGTCTTGATGCTACTACCGATATCTTTGATAGTTAGGTGGTTAAAAGAAACGTATACAAAAAAAATTTTTTTTCTTAAAACAAGCAGGCAACAATGTTTAGGATAGACTGAATTACTCGATATAAACTGCAGAATAGGGTAAGTTATCGAGGCAAATGGCCGGAATGGATGGTTACATTTTTCCGTTTGAAAGTCGTCCCATCCAACAAAAGTTTTACTTTCTATTCTAAGCCACACCCGACTTTCAGTAGTATTAACACTGGAGAAACGCTGCGGCTTAGATTCGACTAAATGTGGTATACACATATATTCAAAAAATTAAAGTGCATAAATGAGAATCATACACGTCATACATCAAAACATGTTGTGTTTGATATACGATTCTTATATCAGTAAACTTTATATATATGATTTTAATGTTTAATACATAAAAAAGTTCAGTGGAAAATCTGTTAAAAATCATGCAGTTTTTTTTTTTTTTTTTTTTTTTTGTGATTTTTTTTTAAAAAACTGTTAGATGATCAATTATAAATATATTAAGGAAAAAGGTGCGCGGAGAAGGTTCCGTTGCCTGTAAAGAAATAAAGATAAAGCAACACGCTTCATTTTCTTGTTGAGCATCAAATTCTCTTTTTCTTAGCTTAAACCTTTCCTAACTTAATTACGAAAAGATCTCGGGTCTGGAAAGCCAGTTGTGTTGCTATAAACCCTTGTTGAGCAAACTCGGTCTCTCTTGGGTTAAAAAAAGGATGTATAGCAATTGTGTTAAACAAAGCTCGTTAATTTCCTGCTTGAAAGTATAAGCTCACACAGACACTGTAATTCAATAACCCTTTTACCTACTAGCTACTTGTTTTAGGTGAAAAAATTCTGCAACTTAATTTGTAAGAAACCATGCTGAAATTTTTAATCGCATTTTGCTAGAAAATACGGATCATGAAGAAGTTCTGGTAAATTGTACTATAATGAAGCTGCTGATTCTTGAGTTTAGGTTTGTAACAATAGCTATTTCATATACAATTTCCGGATTCAAGTATACAACGCATCCATTGTTTTTTTAAAAAGAAGCATTTGTAAATCTAAAACTTCATGGGGGAAAGAGATACGGAATACCGTTCTTAGATTCTATATAAGTGTTTTATTTTTATTCAACTGTGCGGGCTCTATCTGCGCCTGTGGCTAATCCTCTGGAGGAAAAATTTTGTTGTTGTTGTTATTATTTCTAATCCCTAGTTGGGCCATCTAAGACTAGACCAATTCCATTAGTCCGTAAACTTCCAAAAATTCCAAATATAGAATAGGTTTTAAGAATATTTCATTCAAGTTAAAATTTAAGCACTATAAAATGTGCCCGGGTGATGCCTGAGCAGTATAACACTTTGTACTGATCTTAAAAACTTTTAGCCTCCGTTCAAAGGTGAGAGATTTCAAGTGTTCGCTGGAAAATTGAGAAGTGCAAATCTGATTAACTTTATGATTTTCAAAGTGTAGGGCACAACCAGGGCGTCTTCGTGGGTACCAGATATGTTCAGGAGGAACTTTCTAGAAATCTCTTTGCTTTTTCTTACTATCGAAGAGCACCTCGCTGAAAGTTGAAGGCATATCAGGCCGGCGAGCGTCCAAAGTGGTAGCCTTTGCCAGTGAGTCTGCTATCTCGTTTCGTCTGACATGGGACGGAATCCATTGAATGGGGAAATCAAAGTTTGCAGATAACTTGTCAATCAACCTTAAGACAGGTATTGCGACTGTAACCAAGTTGTACCACAGTATACCAAGTACCTTCCAGTTACTTAACAGTTGGATAGAGGAACTGCTATCACGGTCAATATCCAAAGGCTTTTAAAGTCAGGTTCAGCAAGAATATCAACATAGTTAAGACCCTTCTTGATAGCAATTGGCTCTGATCTGGGAACAGAAC
Source organism: Trichonephila clavata (assembly GCA_019973975.1). Classification (NCBI taxonomy): domain Eukaryota; kingdom Metazoa; phylum Arthropoda; class Arachnida; order Araneae; family Nephilidae; genus Trichonephila; species Trichonephila clavata. The sequence goes on from BMAO01011346.1 coordinate 8,665, forward strand.
GAGAGTTGAATTTCTGTATTTGAGATTGAGAATAGAAGTAGAGATCTTAATATAAACACCATAGTAATGAAAATATTTCTTAACTGCTGTATGTTTATAAAATCACTTCCTTGGAGAAAACGTGATTTATGTTAATTTGAGTGCCATTTAAACTCTAGCAGAGTGAGTGCATGAGTTAGACATTAGGCTGCTATTAAAGTTAGATGAGCAAGGTTACTGTCTGAAGTACTCGGAGCTCTTGAAGATAATCTTTAGTCAGGGAGATCCAGTTATACAGGGTAGACTTATCTAGTGCAGTTACATCGGATCACAAGTATATAAGTAGCATAATTAGTTACCTTAGAAATATAGGATAGGAATTAAAGTGACCCCTCCCTTGGTTTGACATTTCTTGATAGTAAATTGATAGATAAAACAACGGCGTCTCTACACCGAATAATTATTTTTTAATTATAGCAATACAGCTGTAATTAAAAATACAAAATCTGGTAAAAGGAAATTAAAAAAATATGTTGAGAGTTAAATATATGACACATACGAATAAAATTCTGCACGATAGAATATAAATTAATCGATAAATTTTCTTTACCACTCAAACTTCACATGTGTAATTCCAGAAAATGTTTCCTTATGAAGAATGCAGCCATTTAAGATTAATTTGTATCTATCAAGGAGTAGGAGAGAAATTTAGTAAAAATAAACGTTTTATAATTTTGTACATTTGTTGTCTTATAAATTAAGCTTGTATAATGCCGTGGGAATCGTATGCCCATCAACTTCATCAGTTTTTGTATGTCGATGAGAAATTATTTTCCCACCTATGATTTGTGCAACAACACAACTGTTTTCTGGATTTTTAATTCGTAAACGCAAAGGCCGACCTGTAAGTTTCCTGAAATGCAAGAAAACTGCTCATTTGATTAACTTTGGTCCTTGTGCCAACTTGGCTCAAGTTGGCTCATGTGCCAACTTGACAAAAAACATGCAGACTTTGCCATTTATGATATACTTAAGCGCATGAGAAGAGAGCAAGATATTTTTTAAACATATTACAATTTCCCCCTATGTGTTAATACCTGTTTTCAAAGGTTCCTAGAAAATAATATGTATAAATTCATAAATTTCTCAATACAAAATGTGTATAGTTTATAATCTCTTCGGTTGATTTTAGTACCTACAAATTATATTTTATAAATATCATGAAATGCGATTTAAAAATAAAAAAAAAAGTTGTGTGTGTGCTAATGATCACAAGATAGAAAAGGGGAAAGCTTCTGATTTATTCTGGGCAAGATAATCCAATGGTTCGGATGTTCTATGTTTTCCTTCACGACGTTAAATGGTTCGCTTTTGCGTGCCCATTCATCAATGGATAAGTTTATTTCATCTTTTTCTGTAAAAAACAATGTTTAAATAATTATGAATTAAATATTTATATTTGAGTATATACCATTTAAATGTCAATTAGTGTTCATTTAAAATTATTTATGCTTAAATTAATTATGTAGGTAATATTTAAATAATATATATGTTTACATATCGGACTTACGTACTATATATAGAAACTATGCATCGTTCAAGATTACTCGCCAAGTAGGCAACTGTGGTTTCCTATGTATCGTACACGCTGAATTGGCAATCTTGTGCTTAATTTGATATAATTTCGCCAATAGCGTTGCGATAATACGTAAGTACCTTTTATATATAACTTATATAACGCCTTATACTATATAAGGCTAGGAAAATTTATACCCCGAGAGCCGTTTACTTTTATATTAAAATTCTCTAAGCAAACAAAAGGAGAGCGTTCGTACTTTTTCACAATTAATGCTTTTATTTTCTCGTAATTTCTCAGTGGTCATCGCTAATATAAACGAAAGTATTGGTAACATTCTCACCTTCTTCATTAAAATATCGGATTTTAATTCTTTTGGCTCATTTTTGTGTTTATAAATGATATTTCTACTGAATCAGAAAATAGTTATCATGCTTCGTTTCTTCTTATCTTCGATCTCCTACATAAGAATAATCCCCCCCCCAATTATTTTCGCTTGTACTCCTTGTCTCTCGTTCACTCTTTGAAGTTGAGTGGAAGTGGGCTGCATGACAGTAATTTTTGAATAAAGAAAATAAAACTCCATTGAAAAAAGTGTGCATGAAAATTTCAGTTTAAAAAAACATGCACGTGAAAATTTTTCAATTCATAACAATACGAGAGTCGCCGACATGAGCACGATTGCCGACTGGAGCCGAATAAATCCGAATGAGCGTAACGCAGCCGAACCTAACGCTTAACTTGGTTCATTCGTCAGCAAAACGCGGATAAAGAAGTTATCACTTCAATAAATTCAACGCATAAGATGTCCTACCTTTGAATAGCTCTCAATGGGTGGTGGGAAACATACTTCCCATAAAAAAATCAGTGGTCTTAATAATTAATTGTAGATAGTAAGCTAGATGAATTTCTCTTTATAAATCAGTTTCAACCCAAAAAGTATATTAACATGTCATTATTAGAAGAAAATGGTCCAAAAAAAGGGTTTAAAATTAATTAAGAGGAAATTACTTAAAAATCTCGAGCCACTGGTCAAGGAGAAAATTAAATCTTTTCAAAAATTCTCAGCTATATTTCCCAATTTTATTCAAAATGCATGATTGACTATCATAATTTAATTTAATTTTTTATTTTATAAAAAAAATTTACTGGTGAATCCATGCACTCTAAATAAATAAATAGGTTGAAGATTTTACTATTTTTTCGACAGTTTTTAATAAATTTATCTATTCGATGTAAAACATTGCAGAAAAGCTATGGACAAAAAAAAAGGATTTAATTTTCTCAAAAATAGGAAATCCTTAAAATCTACTAGTCTGATAACCAAGAAAAAGGATTTAGTACTTTATGTCTCAAATTCCAAATGATAGGTTAAATCAAAATAAATAGTTATGAACACTATTAAAAGTTAATATCTGTGTGTTCTGAAAGGCTTATTATATTGACAATGGATTCGATTTTATATGTCAATGAGAAGTCTAAAGAAACTCTTTTAAGAAGCTTTTATTATTAGTTGTTTTTTTTCTAAATCTCCAACAGGAAATATTTATTTGCTGACGATTTTTATTTCAACTGAATGGAGTTCTTTCAGAGTGTAAGTCACATGAAAATGAATAGTGGTTTGAATAAATAATCCTTTTCAAACGTAGTGAGTGGAATTAAAGCTTTTAACAACATCAAATTGGTAAGAAATCCGCTTTTCTTTTCTATTTCTAAATTCTTTGATCTTATGCATTTTTTCTATCACATTTCTAAAATTTAGTCATTTAGTAGCATGTAAGCGTTTATGCTATTTTAGATTTTTTATGCTAGATTGAAATTACAAAATCCTTATTGGCTTGATACAGTGCGTTTGATGTCACTTCTAGTAACTGTATGAGGAGTATTTCAAAAACTGAAATCTTTATTTTATTGTAGAGCCTTTGACTCAGTAGCAGTTTAAATGAAAATTCTTCGTTTCGTATATGTGTGTTTCAACACTTTAAAATATCTAAAAGGATCAAAGATGTAAATTTCAGAAACTGTATTTTTACACTATTGGCAACATAGATAAATGATAATCATATGCAACAAATCGAACATTTCAAAGGATAGCCTTTGGTCGTGAGTTGTTTCTAGATGCATCTACTTTTCTTATATAAAATTCAAATTTGACTTTGTGTATCGCTTTTGGCGTCAGTCAATCAGTTAATAAAAGTCATGCAAGGATGGTTGAACAATGAATAAGTAATATAAAAGAAACTTTTAAGTCAATTGCTACTTATATCAACAACCAAAAAAAATTAGTTTAATTACTTTTTTATTAAATAGTTACAAGTAATATTAATATGTATATACATTTGACAAAAAACAACATTAAGTTGCAATTAATTTTTATTAATTATCCTTAAAGTATCGCATTCTCATCCGAAACAATCGTGAATATAAAATTTCATTTCTACTGAATGCTTTGAAACGTGAGGGAAAAAAAATCTCTTAAAGTTTTGATCCAAGTCACTAAAAATAAAGCCAACGAGGCTGTATCTGTAATTCTTTAAATAATTAGTTTTAATCAATTATTTTTCATTATTTATTATCAAATTATCGTATTGTTACCCAAAACAATAGCGTATAGAAAATTTTAGCTCAAATGAGCGCTTTAAAATGTGAGAAAAAAACCTTTTCAAGTTTTGACACAAGTCGCCAAAAGGGTAGCATAAATCGCCAAAAATGATGCCAATGTGGCTGTATTTGTAATTCTTTGAATAATTAGTTATAATCAATTAATTTTTATTAATCATAATTAAATTACTGTATTGTCATCCAAAATAATCGTGTATATAAAATTTCAGTTTGAGTGCTTTAAATGCATTTTATTAACGATTGAAAATTTGAACAAGATAAATAAATATATATAAAGTGAGCTAATAGTAGTTATGGAAAAAAATACAAGCTTATACCATTTATAAGGGAATATTACCAAGAAACTTCACACAAGATGTTCTTTAATATTTTAACTTTTCTATTTATCCTATGTCCATCTCCAACATTTCAATCATAAGTCAACGAAGGATGAAAAAACAGTCTCTAGAAGCACAGAAAGTAACACTCAAATAAAGACAGCTTAGAACAGCATGGAACATACTGAGGTGATCTCCTGTCAATGTTACATTACAAATACAATGTGGAAAGAAATTTGAGTCTGTCATTCCCATTCTGTACAGGTAACTTTGTAAATAGTCATAACTAGTGACAAGTCTAATACAGGCAACGTTGACTGGCATAGGTGAGGAATTATAACAGACATTCTCAATCACTGTGCCTCCAAATTTTATAAAAATATTTTATACTCTGAGAAAAAAGTAAAAATTCCGGAACCGAATCATGTGGCTGTTTTATACAGGGTGTCCCAAAACGACCGCATAAACTCTGCCCAGCTAAATTCCTCGTTGGGAGTACATAAAAATTGCCCAAAGAAGCGTCCCTGTACGATCCATAGTTTACGAGAAAAATTCGAAAAACAAAGTATGACGTCACTTCCAGTGCAAGAAAAAACATTTTATTGAACATATCAACAGCAGTATACACACAATTTAAGGCAGATGTTCAAAATGTCCACCGTGCATGTCGAAGCAGGCTTGAGCACGCCGTGGAATGGCTGTCATCACACGTCGCAGCATCGTGGGTCCACCGAAGTACACCGAAGCATGCAGACGAGCAACTAAGTTCATTTGTGTTGTCACTACGTCTCGATACACCAGTTCCTTGAAATGGCATGTCACAGTAGTCACAAGGCATGTCGCAAGTAAATGTCGCAGTAGTCACGAACGGAATACATGGGCACCATACGAAGACTACCGGTAGCTGCAAGATGCAACCTTTTAAATACCAGTTCAACGGCGGCTTAACGTCATTCCACGGCGCGCATGCATGACGCGACATGCGCGACGAACGTTTTAAACATTATCGTCTGGAAAGATATGCAAATACTGTTGTTGATATGTCCAATAAAGTGTTTTTTTCTTGCACCGGAAGTGACGTCATACTTTGTTTTTCGTATTTTTCTCGTAAACTATGGATCGTACAGGAGTGCTTCTTTGGGCAGTTTTTATGTACTCCCAACGAGGAATCTAGCTGTGCAGAGTTTATGTGATCGTTTTGGGACACCCTGTATAAATAAACTATTCATAAAATTGTTATTGACCATTTGACAACACGAGGGGAGTAAGTTATTCATTATTTCCCAAATTTAGATATAGAAAAAACAATCATTGGTAATCAATCCATTTATGATAACGGATTCACCTGTATATGAATTAACTTTGAATGAAGAGGGAGAACTAATTTTTCTCTCTGTAATAATCGAGATTTAATTTCGAAATATTCGGAAAAGTCAATTAATTCACTTTAGATTAAAATTAGAGGTGATTATTCCATAAGAGCCAAAAAAAAATCTTTAAAAATATTGTTACATTTTTCTACATCTTACTTGTGTAATTTTGGATTTTCACCGATAACAAATATAAAAATAAGAAAAAAGTTCTAAACTTTTAGATATAGATAACAAAATGAGAGTGGCGTTATCATTATTAAAATCAAATATGACCGAAGTTATCAAAAATCATCAAGCTCAAATTTCGAATTAAATATATTCTTACATTTAGTTTGTACTTAACACTAGATTGCCCAGGGAAGTCATTTTGACTGCTTTTTAATTTCCATTAGAAAAACAATTACATGCATAGTGACATATTTTCTCAGGCATTTTTAGAATGTATTTTTTTCCCAAGTGAAGTATATTTTTTTAATGTTAATATTTATTAATAACTTTTTATATGGCTGTAAATAATATAAAAAATAAAATAAATTTATTTACACATTAGTTATTCTTTCATAATGCAGTCATTTTGACTGTTTTGGGGCAATTTTGATATAAACTAAATTTCAGTCTTTCTAGTGTTAATTACTCAAAAAACATTTTGTTGTCGCTGTCGTACATATTATTTTATTGATCATTGAAAATTATTTTCATGATTTATTTCGCATAGTAAACTATATATAAGTAAAATTCTTTTAAGCTTATTTTATTATTAGTGTGGAGAAATTTTGAAATTGTTAAAAGTGCACCTCAACGAAAAGAATTTTGAGAATCACTGAACTAGACATTCTTGTCTATTTATTCAAAGGAGCCTCTATATACTGACTGGAATGGTTAGATTTAATCTTTTTAACTATACAAGAGAAAATTTAAGCAATTGAAAGGAATTGTATATATGCATGTATGTATTGATGTATCTTGTATCTGTTGTATGTAACTTGTATCCACACTGCATGTCTCCCAAAATGCAATAACATGAAGAAACCGTACCGATTACGTAAAATTTTCACCATGAGTATACCACGAGATTGCGCATGCACGTGATTAGAATTTCAGCAAAAACACATTCTCTTTTCAACAGGTACCCTTACTAGTCTAAGAGCTAGCAACGTTTTCGAGAGAGAATTTTAGAAAAGCTGATTCTTTAATATATCTTTCTCTACGTCCTTCCGAACAGCGTGCGGGCTATCTGGCTGCCAGTAAACGTTGCGTTTATTAATGCGCATCATACATTTACAGGAAAAATTATTGATTTTTTAAATTATTTTAGAAAGGAATATTTCTTTTTCACTAAATTTAAAATGTTATTAACAACATGAATTTATTAATGCCAGACATTTTTGGTGTTGAAAATAATGTGCCAGATGCTATTTTTTATTAAAAAAAATAATTAATTTCAAACCATTTTAGAATGTCTGTAATTTTAATATTACTTTATTTATACATAAATAAGTACAAATTTAATTTGCCAGACATTAATTCGGTTGCGTTCTTAATAGCCAGGCCGATTTATTGGTGTAGTATACCGCGGTGTTATGAGAGAGGCAGTGACAAAGCAGACAGAAAGGATTACGTTACACTACTTAAAGTATTCGAAAAACTTTATTTTTATCTCTTCGATGATGAGTATAATAAAAATTAATATTTTAATTCTTTAAATAATAATAAATAGTTGATTAAGGGGGTTCACCCATGTGACGTCCTGTTTTTTAAGCATTCTTAGAGAATATTTTTTTTCACGACTAGTAAAAAGATAGAACTTTAAATTTTTCATCATTTGTTTATATGTATTTTAAGAGTATGTATATACATGTTTAGCTAAAAATATCCAATAGAACGTGAGTTATAGCACTCTGAACACACCCTCCTCAAAAAAATGAACACTCACTTCTTCCACGATTCCAGCTGATTGACTTATTTTAAATAAAAAAACACTAACGGCATTTTAATCTATAAGCTTAAAGGCACAGAATGGACTATACTTAATTGAAAATATCAAAAATTGGAATTTTGGTAGAACTCTGAAGATAAAAGTTTCGAATTCCATGGGGCTTTTTGTTATGTTTTTATTTTAAAAAATAGAAATATTATGAATTTTGAAATGATCGTAGTCCATTTTGTACCTATTTATGTGCTGAGTCTACCCTATAAATTTGAAGTTTTTCGGTGAAACCGTTCTTGAGATATGATGGAGGAAAGTTTAAGAAACACAGTTTTGAGAAAAACGTGTTTAAAGTTTCAAGTCTGATTAAAACGCAATGAAAATTCTAGCCTAGGAGCAGCTGCTTTCATAACACCTGCTTCTTTAAATTAGTAATTATTTTAAATATTTTATTTTGGACTTTTCGATGTGCTCGCGCTTTCCACGTAGTGTTATGATGCCCCCCCCCCCCCAATAGGCACACTCCACAGATTGAGAAACGCTGGGTTAGAACATAAATATATTTTTTTCACATGCACGTGTCTTTTTTTTTTTTTTTAATTTCCATTTTCAGAAAAACTAGACAATTGTTTATATTATGGTAAGATATCTCCGACGCAAACGATTTCGGTTTAATAGCTTTGTAAATTAATATTTTCGTCGCCAAATCTAGAAATGGGATCTGGAATTAGCTGCCAAATCTGGAAATGCTATATGGAATTAGTCACCAAATATGGAATTAGTCACCAAATCTGGAATAGGTATATAGTCTAACTGTGTGATTATTTTAATCTTCGTGAGAGCATCATAATGGCTAATAGAATGAAATGTGTTTTTTGCAATGGCCAAAATGAAAAAATAATAACTTTTGTAGAAGAAAAGTTGAAAAAATGTAAAGAAGTTTAATGTGTACGTGTTAACTTTAACTTAAAATATAACGACATTAAGTTACCGGAGGAAATTAATACTACCGATGGATATCACAGACGATGTTACAGTTCTTTTACAGCCTTAATGGCTAAATATCGTAATATATGTGACAATAATTCTATTTCATTAACAAATCTTCCTATTTCATCGAGTTCTACGCCGTTATTGCCGGATACTCCAGTGGCTGAACGTGCGACAGTGTTTCATAGCGTTGAAACTTCCAATTTATCAATTACAGACCTTCCTAGTGCATCTAGTTCTACAATGTTATTGCCAAATTCTCGAGTAGGTGTGAGTGAAACAGTTGTATTTGATTATGGGAGCTCGAGTTTAGCAGAAGACATTCCTAGCACATCAAATTCTACTGCGCTGTTACCAAATGCTCTAATTGATGTGAGTGTGAGTGAAGATCGCGAATCAAGAAACACAAGTGTTGATAACAAAAGAATTTGCTTTTTCTGTGGAAAAGATCGAAAGCAAATTAAAGGTAAACAACAAAGTTTACATTCTTCCAATGATGCCAAAGTATATGACAAAATAACAGAATGTGTTACAAAATTCCAAAATCAAGAGTTATTACAAACAATTAATAATCTAAAAAACTCAAATGCTCCAATTTTTTATCACCATTCGTGTGAAGTGGGATATTTCAATGACTACAAAAAAAATTACTGCTGATACTGCATGCACTTCCTGGCTTAGTGTACGAGATAATCATAAGAATATGTTTGATAAAATTGTGTCAATTATTGAAGATGTAGTTAAAAAAAGAAATTATTTGTTATTAGCTTCCCTTTGTGACATATATAATAACGAATTACAAGAAGAGTTAATACATCAACCTCAAGCAGATGTAAGTTTAATGACAAATCATCATCTTGAAAAAAAATAGTAAAACAATTCAAGCAAATTAAGATTGTAATGGAAAAGAAAAGAAAAGTTATTATGCATAAAAATAGTAACCTATTGAAACAAGAAGATCTGAAAACACTTGAAGAGGATGATCTTATTGATAAAGTTGCGCTCATTCTACGAAGTACTATTTTAAAAATGGATAAAACAACATTACCTGCCGTAATGAAGATGGAAGATTTGATTAATGGTGAGTGTACCATTCCAGAAAAACTAGATCGCTTTTTCAAAGCATTAATTGGAGGTAAAGATATTCGTCGCAGAGATAGAGTCAATTGTCATAGATTAAGCAATTCATTGGCTTCTGATGCTATTTATTGTGTAAGCAATGGTATTGTTAAGCCATCAAAGCACATAACTCTGGGTATGATTGTGAAAAGTCTTACAAGTAGTCGAAAAATAATTAATATTTTAAATCGACTTGGACATTGTTGTAACTACAACGCGCTGGAAGAACTGGAAACTGAAGCTATGATCTCATCTGTAAACCGTTCTCAAATTTGTCCTCCTGACATCATTCAGAGTCCGTCGTTATGCACAGGTGTAGCATTCGATAATTTTGATAGATACGTTGATACTTTAACTGGAAAGAACACTTTACATGACACCGTAGGAATAATTTACCAAAACGTAAGTGATGATTATGATATTGAATTAAATTCAAGTAATATAAGTGGAAATCTTGATATACCGCTACCACCAACAAAAAGAAGACGGACTTTTAACGAGGAAACTCCAGAACTACCGTCGTTTAGTCATCGATTGCAAATGTTAGAAAATTTAACACCAGTTGAAGACAATGAACCAACTCTGCCTGAAAATTTACCTTTGATAGAAACAATAGATCTGTTATATTTACTTTCACACTTCTTGCATGTGACAAATACTCCAATGTGGACAGGTTTTAATTCTAAAATCATTAAAGATACTAGTCCCAAACAAAAAGTATCTTATCTTACACTTATTAATTTTTCACCAACAAATGTAGCGGTAGTTAAACATACAATGGAATAGGCGCAAATTGTTGGAAAGGAATGTAATCAAACATACGTGCAAGTTACTTATGACCTGGCGATAGCTAAAATAGCATATAAAATCCAATCAACGTCAAAGCCACAATTCAATAATCTTTTCATCCATCTTGGTTCATTCCATTTAATGATGGCTTTCTTTAAAGCCATAGGAGTTTTTATAAATGAGTGTAGTCTATCTCATATGATGATTGAGAGTAATATTATTGCTTCTGGATCAGTGAACGGTATAATTGAAGGTAAACATTTTAATCGTTGCAAACGTCTGCACCCGTTGATGGCTCTTGGCTTGCAAATGTTACATTTTAATCAATTTTTGAAGATGGAAAATACTAAATACAATTTCCTGAAGGAACAAGTTATTGACGATCTCCTTCATTATCAGGAAGTTACAGATTCTCATTCATCTATGACAATAGAATTACCTAATAATGTATTATCGAGAGTATTATCTGCATATCAAAAATTCGTAGAAGAAACAAGACAAGGTGAGCATGGCAAAACGGCTAAATTCTATTTGATTTACATCCAGCTCGTAAATTATTATATTACCCTGTCAAGAAGCATACGCATGGGAGATTTTGAAATGTTCAAATATGTTATTCCAAAAATAACCAATTTATTTTTCGCAGTAAATCAACCGAATTATGCTCGATGGTGTGTTAAATATTTAGACAATTTAAATAAAGTAGATGAAACACATCCTGGACTAAAAAATGATTTCATGAATGGATATTTTGGAATAAAAAGAACCGACAAACCATTCTCGAGGATACCAATTGATCTTACACTGGAACAGACTATCAATGCCGAAGCGGCTAGACGTCTCAGTGGTATTGCACATTTTACTAATTCCATAGCTGCCCCGTCAACGCTGGACCAAAAGTCACAGCATTATAGCAGCTATAATCTCCCACGTTCTCCATGTTTGTGGATTGAAGCAATTACAAGACATGTCTGCGGATTTGCAACCAAATCGAATCAAAATTTATGGCAAACAAATCGCTGATTTCATTGAAATTTTTGAGAAGAATATTAATCCATTTGATGAAAGTTTAGACAAAGATAGTTTATATAACATTGCAACTGCCAAGCCTGTACCTCAAAATGTAGCGAACTCTTTTGCTGAACATTGAGAAAAATGGCGAAGATTTACGGAAACAGTTTATTACTGAATGTGCTGAAGATCAAGACAGATTTGATAAGCCAATAAAAAATAATCAAGTGCTTAATTTTGCTGGTGCTCCAAAGAAGAAAAAAATAACTCTTGGTAACAAAGTTATTGAGCTAAGAATTCAACGAGATCTGTTTTGGTCGATATTGAAAAAGTACTGGAATTTCCACTAACGCCGATACCAACATCGATGTATCATGCAGATGGTAGTATTTGTAAAACAGATAAAGCAGAATTAATTAAAGTTTTAGAGAAAAAAGTTAGCAAGGCCAATCAGCAACCTTATTTTTTGATATTAGCATTTTAGACGGTTTCTTCATGCTACACCTCATGAAAGAAGTACCTCAAACTTTCGATGGCATATCAAAAAAATTCCTTAGAATGATTTCACAGTTTAAATCATCTCGCATTGACGTTGTATTTGATCGGTATTTCACACCTTCAATAAAAGATTGTGAGCGTTTACGTCGCAACGAAACAACCAGTACAATTTCCATTGGACCTAATCAAATTCGGCCTCATAATTTTGCTGGCGAACTCAAAAATACTCAGTTCAAGGAAGCTCTCGTAAAATTTTTGATTGATCATTGGGCTAACGATAACATGTTTCCTTTTATTGGGAATAAAACTATTTATCTAAGCTTTGATAAGTGCTATTCGTATCGTGTTGTAAATAACCAAGTTATTAGAAATATTGAAGAATCATTATCATGTGAAGAACATGAAGAAGCTGATACTCGAATTATATATCATATTTGCCAGATAAGCGTTGATGCTCAAGTTGTTGTACGCTGCTCAGACTCCGATATTCTGTTAATACTTCTTGGGAATATGGATCATCTGAATGCATCTTTGAAGCTTTGGATCCAATGGGGCGTAGGAAACTATGAACGTCTTATAAGCATCAATGATTTATACTAAAGTCTTGGTATTTCTTTATCGAAAGCTCTACCATGTTTCCACGCAATAACAGGGTGCGATTATACCCCAGAATTTTTTCGGAAAGGTAAACTAAGACCCTTCAAACTGATCGAAAAATCTGTCGAGTATCAGTTAGCATGTCAGGAGATTATAACTGACAATGAAGATAAACTTGAACGTACATTTGCCACATTGGAAAAATTTATATGTCACATGTATGGGGTGCCTAACTCTTCAAATGTTAATGATGTCCGCTTCTATCTATTTTCGAAAGCGTATCAATCAAAAAACCCCGATGATAATTTCGAAAACAAATGTCAAAGTTTCGATTCATCCAGCTTACCACCATGTAAAGCTGAATTATATCAGCATTTATTGCGAGTGCGGTATGTGACAAAGTTTTGGAGAAATGCTCATTTAAAAAATCCATCATCTTTATCGCCGTTAGCTTCCGGGTGGATCATCAATGATGATAAATATGATTTCGTTTGGTTTGCTGGGGAGCAGTTTCCATCATCAGTGGCTGACATTATCATAAAAAGTAAAGTATTATTTATAATATAATAAATCAAAAGAGTAAATTATTATTTAGACCATGATAATCTAATAATGATTTTTTTTTTGCTCCAGAACCAACACTACTACAAAACCAAAACAAAACGCAAGATGATGATAATGATGATGATAATATTGATAATAATGGGAGCAGTGATGACGATGACGACTATGGAGATGCATCAGTTTTTTGTGACACTATTACGGAATGAAAACACATATTTCAGGGAAAAATAGATTCTGATTACCTAAACATAATATGTATAAATAGTAATGAGAATTTTGTTATTGTATCAATGGCAATTTTTTCTCTATCTTTTATAAAATCATTTTATTCAATTACAATAAAATTTATATGATATTTAAAAGCGATATTTTCTTTTTGTTTCCTTCGTTTAATTGAAGATTTTTTTTCATTTCTCCTGATCAGTTGACTAATAGTAGGAAATTTACTCAAAGCTCTTTGGTCTGTTATTCCTCATGAATCAGCGGACATTTAAAATTTATCTAACATACACTTTGGACTCCTTCTAAAAAGAATTCTATTCTGTGAGTTCTTGCTGCTTGTCCACATAAAGGAGAGGCGTAGGTTAGGGCAAATTTTAAAATCAGTGAGTTAACCCAGGAGTGATTACTGAGTCACCCCAGGCTGACGAAATATTTAAGGGGATCCACCCATGCGATGCGTTCAAGAAATCGAAAAAAAAATTCTTCAAAAATTTCTTTCATAATATGTCTACAATAGGGTGGTAAAGTAATTTTTTTTTAAATTTCGAAGTCGTAATAAAGAAGTAGGTGTTATGAAAGCAGCTGCTCCTAGGCTAGAATTTTCATTGCGTTTTAATCAGACTTGAAACTTGTAAACACGTTTTTCTCAAAACTGTGTTTTTCAAACTTTCCTCCATCATATCTCAAGAACGGTTTGACCGAAAAACTTCAAATTTATAGGGTAGACTCAGAACATATATAGGTACAAAATGGACTACGATCATTTCAAAATTCATAATATTTCTATTTTTTAAAATTAAAACATAACAAAAAACCCCATGAAATTCGAAACTTTTTCTTCAGAGTTCTACCAAAAATCCAATTTTTGATATTTTCAATTGAGTATAGTCCATTCTGTGCTTTTAAGCTTATAGATTAAAATGCCGTTAGTGTTTTTTTATTTAAAATAAGTCAATCAGCTGGAATCGTGGAAGAAGTGAGTGTCATTTTTTTGAGGAGGGTGTGTTCAGAGTGCTATAACTCACGTTCTATTGGATATTTTTAGCTAAACATGTATATACATACTCTTAAAATACATATAAACAAATGATGAAAAATTTAAAGTTCTATCTTTTTAATGGTCGTGAAAAAAAAATTCTCTAAGAATGCTTAAAAAACAGGACGTCACATGGGTGAACCACCTTAATCAACTATTTATTATTATTTAAATAATTCAAATATTAATTTTTTATTATACTCATCATCGAAGAGATAAAAATAAAGTTTTTCGAATACTTTAAGTAGTGTAACGTAATCCTTTCTGTCTGCTTTGTCACTGCCTCTCTCATAACACCGCGGTATACTACACCAATAAATCGGCCTGGCTATTAAGAACGCAACCGAATTAATGTCTGGCAAATTAAATTTGTACTTATTTATGTATAAATAAAGTAATATTAAAATTACAGACATTCTAAAATGGTTTGAAATTAATTATTTTTTTTAATAAAAAATAGCATCTGGCACATTATTTTCAACACCAAAAATGTCTGGCATTAATAAATTCATGTTGTTAATAACATTTTAAATTTAGTGAAAAAGAAAGATTTCTTTCTAAAATAATTTAAAAAATCAATATTTTTCCCGTAAAGGCATGATGCGCATTAATAAACGCAACGTTTACTGGCAGCCAGATAGCCCGCACGCTGTTCGGAAGGACGCAGAGAAAGATATATTAAAGAATCAGCTTTTCTAAAATTCTTGTTTTTCTGACGTTGCTAGCTCTCGTACTATACTGGGTACCAGTGAGGCAAGCAAAAAGTCATTCTGTTCTTCATATAACGAATAGAATGTCATTTTGAAGTACTAAAAATAATTTTTCTTTTCGGTAGTTCTCCTTAGGCAACTTCGGTATGTCTCGAAGGAGCACAGGAGTGTTGTTCGAGAACGTTTTTGCATTAGATTGAAGAATAATTGTTGCCTCGGATTGTTCTTCGGACAAGTGCTAACTCAAGCATGTCCTAGATTAGCTGATGCAATTTCACCACACATGCGATTACATACGCTTTCAATTCCTTTATAAAAATTTTGGGTGATTTATATTCAGAAATTAACCCATGTATTTTTTATTGCTGACCTGTGTTGCTTGATTGTTATGATTCATACAAATAATTCATTTTATAATTTTATGAGCCGCAGTGATAGGATTATTTTAGTTAGTTTATCACTTTGTTTCTTGTATTTAGAACGAGTAACATGAAAAAAAGCTTTTAAGTCTATTCCTACTTAGATCAACAAAAAAATTATTTTAGTTACTTTTTGTTAAATAGTTACAATTAACATAAATATGTATATAAATATGACAGAATCACAGCATTAAGTGGCAATTAATTTTTATTAATTATCATAAATTATCGTATTGTCATCCAAAACAATCGTGTATATAAATTTCATTTCAACTGAATGCTTTGAAATGTGAGGGGAAAAAAATCCCTTTAAGTTTTGACCCAAGTTTCTAAAAATGAAGCCAACTTGGCTGTATCTATAATTCTTTAAATAGTTAATTTCAGTCTATTAATTTTAATTAATTATAGTTACATTATCATTTTGTTACCCAAAACAATAGAGCATAGAAACTTTCAGCTTAAATGAAGCCTTTAAAATGTGAGAAAATAAACCTTTTCAAGTTTTGACGGAAGTCTTCAAAATGGTCGTTAAGTCGCCAAAAATGAAGCCAACATGGCTGTATTTGCAATTCTTTGAATAATTAGTTTTAATCAATTAATTTTTATTAATTGTAATTAAATTACTGTATTGTCATCCAAAATAATCATGCATATAAAATTTCAGCTCAATTGAGTGCTTTAAAATGCATTTTATTAATGATTGAAAATCTGAACAAGATAAATATATAAATATATAGTAAGTGTGAACTAATAGTAGGAATTGAAAAACCAAATTACTTAATTTTAGACGGCAAGGATTTATTTTGTTATGTACAATAGATGAGTCATAAGGTAATACTTATTTTAAAGTAGTCTAGGCACATTTAAAGAAAAATTTTAAAACATAACACCTTTTTTTTCTTCCATCGTTATAAAAATTTAACCAACATAAATGTTTAAAAAATTATTTTCATTTACCAGGGATCTTTCTTTAAAGTAGAAATTGCTCGAATATTAAATAATCATTAAAAAAAATTGCGTTTCACAAAAATCCACTGGTTGCTCATATTTCAGTTTTCGAGAATAATGACCTCATTATCTGCAAAACTAAATGCAATCACGAACCATCGCGAAAGCAAGCGAAGTTTGCGTACATATCTTTTTTAATTAAATTTTTACTCTCCCAAGAATTAGGAAGATTCATTTAATATCATTCGCTCTACCAGCGAGGGATTTGTGTTTTTGAAATAAATTTTTTTAGCAATTGGTTTCGATAAACTGAAGCTTAGATATTTAATCAAAGTTTATTATGCTCATCACAAGGGATGTTTTATTTGATTCTTTATTTCTTATTTGATTATTAATGCGTTGATATGCTTTTTTCTAATCACTTAGATAAGGATAGATTTTCACTTAGGAATATATAGTTCTATTGTATCTTATCGCTTGAACATTTTATTATTTATCCTACGAAGATCAATTGCAAATTTTTTGTAACAGTTTTTTTTCCATTTACAGATCGAATTACACAAATTTTCTATATAATTTTTACACTACATAATTTCCCCATAATTTTTTTAACAGAAATCTAATTATAATTTGTCATATATCAATCGAATCAAAGACATCTTGATATTTAAGTTTGGGAAATAATTACCATGGTGTAATTCTTTCACACTTAACATTCTAACAAACTAAGACACGAATTACTTAAATATGAAATGCTACTACAGATATTTTGTTGTCTAATTAGAATTGATTAACCAAATATTTTGATAGCCTATCAGTGTGGATTATTTATTAATTTGAGAATCTTGGCGTAATATCCAGTCGATCTTAAAGTATTAGGTCAAGTCTTACTTTTAATTAGTTCACCTCGTAAATAAAATTTTATTCTGTACAATCAGTTATCCGTTTACCTCATATTCATTTTCCGAAGTAAATATTTATAAGTGTTCAAAAAGTTCAAATGAGCATCATTTTTATATTTCATAATGTAATATATTTAGCGTTCTATTTAAATTTCCTTACCTTATTTTGAACTAATTTTTAATCGAATATCTAAATAATGCAGTTGTTATATAAATATTGTTTAGATTGAAAATTCTCTTCCATGTTATTATCGTCTGCTTTAATTAATAATTCATCCAACTCTAATTTATTTGTTTACTCAATTTATTTGCTGATATATAATCGTTTGTTGCTAAAATTATGTTGCTTAAATTGGCAGCTTTTATAATTATTCTAAATATGTTAGTACAGTTGAAGAAAGAATTTTAATAAGTAATCGACGATATTTGAATGAAATATGTATTTAATTTTTGTATATTTCTGAGATATTTTCATTCATCTGTCAATTTGTTAGATCATTTGAGTAATTATAAGAATAAAAGGCATTTGTGGAGCATATATAAACTTTGGTTGCTATTATCCATAGATTTTTTAGTAAATAGCTGTGCTTTTGGATACTGTACAGAGAGAAGTGTTTCAAGATTTACTTCTTTATAAATCGGAATTCGTCAACTGAAACTTAAGATACCAAGCTTGACGAATTATTTGTCTGTAACTTGCTCTGTTGGAAAAATTATTTTTGTATAAAGTAAGTATTTTGTAGTTAGAATTTAATATATATATTTTTTCAAAAAATTTTAAAAAAATAAGGAGTACTAATTTGATATTGTGGAGAGCTAAGGGGCAAGTTGTTGTTTATGATCGCTAAGATGGGCAAAAGCATTACAATATGGTTACCTTAATATTCTTGACTGCCATGGGAATGACGTATATGATATTTATTATTGTTTTTTTTCTCGTAGTAGCCCTATTATTTTCAGACGATTTTAATTCGATTTCTCTAAGAATTTAACTCTTTTCATTGCAATCATTCTTCAAGCTCTGTTTTAGTTTTCTGTTGTATTTTGTGTTACTTTCGAATGTGGATATATTTCTAATATCATCGGTAAGTACCAGTATATTTTTTGGAGAATATGAGGGCTGTGTGCTTTTAATTCTTTGGACCAAATTCCCGCTTTTGGTCCCATATGTTTTTTAAAAAAGTAATGATTTTTTATCTTTTTTTAAATTAAGAATTTGCTGAATCGAAATCATAACCATTCATAATATTCCTTAATCAATTATTATTATTATTTACTGATAGTAATTTCTTTCATTCTGTTTAAAATTTTAGTTTTTTTTTAAATTTCATCTTTTGAAACAATGCCTTTTTAATATTTTACTAGTTTTTACTTCTTTCTCCGGCATTTCTATAAATTCCTCGTATTCTCTCTCTCTCTCTCTCTCTCTATATATATATATTTAAGCCCAGATATTCATCTTTTTCCATGAGTAAGTAAATTTTTAATTATTTCTATCTTTTTATTTCATTTGACTTCTAAGTTATTTCAGTATTTCAAAAACTTTCTTCAGGAAAAAGCAATTTTTCAAAATTATTTTCCGGACGATTTGTTGCAGCTAGTTCGCCATCTTAGATTCTGTATTTATCGAAAACAAGCGCTGCTGGGCACGGGACGTTATCAAATTAGTTCTCTCAATAATACTAATAACTTTAACGAAAAAAGAGCAAACACAACGTTTGTAAAACAAATAAAAAATACCTCTTTCACTGTTTTTTTTATATGAAGGCCATTAAATTCATGATGAAAGAGAAGATCCTTCATGATAAACAATAAATTTTATCACGTTATATTATAAAATAAGTACTTCACATTAGTAACAAAGAAAATTAATTTTTAATGCCTTCTGTACATCGGAAAACACGATTATCACAGAAAAACAAATATTTTTAAATACAGCACTTCTCATTGTATAGAGATTCTCCAAAATCTGGAGGACAAAATTTGCTTTAATTTGTTAATCCATTTTTGAACAAGAATATGTATTTTATGTGTTTTATTTTTTAACTTCTTTTGAAAGAAAAACTTGATGAATTTAAACAGAAAGTTTAAGTGGATGTCTTGAATTATTTGAAATTAATGCAGATTAAGATGAAGAGATATGCTAATGATCGTTGCATAATTACCACTTAAAGATTGTTCATCTTTAACAGGGCTCATTATTTCAAGTTTTTGTGAAGAATATTATTTTTTATTTTTGTTCATTTATATAAATTTATATAATGGACTATAAGACTTCCAACATGGTTCAAAATTAATGTTTATTGGGGTTGATTGTTTTAATCTTATAAAAGGTATCCCAGCATTTCTTTTTAATTAATTTGTAAAAATACTAGGTGTTTGGATTTATTTTTTTAAAACCTAGGTAGATGAATTTATTTTAAAGCCAAAGTGATGAATAACTCATCGATAAAGCCATCAGTTTCCAAGTGACTACTTCAAATATGTTGAATGAAGAATTTCATTTTCTGACTCTATTTTTAATATTTTATTTGCAAACATAAGGATTTCCATTTTGATATTATAATTCTCTAACTGTTTAAAACTTTACTTGTATTAGTTTAGCAACTAAATTCCCACCCCTTTTCTTAAAAAAATGTTATCATTCCACATGTTTTGAAATCATTTGGAATAATGTTTTAAATTATTCAAAAGAGATTTTTTTGTTCTAACAGAATATATAATATGTTTTGTTTTTTTGTTCGAGTTGTTTATGTTAACTTTCAGATAGTTGAAATGGAATGTCAAGTACAGGAAAATGAGCATTTGCGACACCTTTTTTTTCTTTTAATCAAGGTCTGCAAAAGCTGCTTGTGATATTTGTGCTGTGCATGGAGACCGTGATTGAAAATAGCGTGAAGGTAAAACAGCCGATGACTCAGTAACAACATATTTATTAATAGGCAAGGACGAACAAATTACTACACAAACACAAATCCATGTATATGCACAAAGAAATAGTTAAACACATTATTTACGGTAATGTAAAAACGCGCGGTGATAAATAAGTTTTGAAGGGACCTAGAAACGGTTCTTCTAGAACAGTTCCATTAACAGGAACTCAAACAGATAAGACCTCTCTGTCTTTGTTGCAGAAAAACGCACAAGTACATTCTGAACTCGTCTGACTCTCTCGAACTATCTCAAAGGTCCCGAATAATAGCCTTTCGGAAATTGCCAGAATGATCGACTTCACAGACTTTTTGGAGGTTCAGTGTCCCTGTAATTTGTCACAAAACCTGTCGCTAATGGCGATAAAGTCGCCAATCTGTTAACCCTACTCGCATCTTCTATGACTTCCATAATCTTATTCAATTTCGTACTGAGAAGCGAACATTTATGTAAAACTCAATTTTCCCCAAAGAGAGTGTTACTGCGGTGAAAACAGCACACATTCCGTTTTTCAATACTGGCAGAACTCAGAGCAATGAGAGAGCAGACCAAACAGCCAAGCAGGGAACCGAGTCGTCTCAACTGGAAGTCCCCTTGACTCTCAAAACAGCAAAGAGCATTATTTCTACATTCATCGACAAAAATACTACCGTGATAAAAAAAAAAAACCAAGAGCTCTGGTCACTGTGGGTCCAATCCCGAGGCACCTGGAGAGAGCCGAGGCTGTTGCCCGCTTTCGTCTAACCACCGGACATGACTTTTTGGGAGCACACTTCCACTGGCTTGGCCGATGACATCGTCAGTCGGTACTGGGAGGCTCGGAGTCAAATGGTCAAGCCAAGCACGGTGTTGGATAAATAAATAAAGAACTGAGAGTTTGATTGGACGGTCGGATGATATCAACCAACGAGGTATTAAAAGTTTTATTGGACGTCGGGGAAAATTGTAAACAGAAAGGGAGAATTCATTATTAATTAATAAGTTGGTAAACTTTAAAAAAAAACGGGAATTAATTTTACACTTTCTCTTTATTAAATACACGTATAACATTATTAAACTGAAATAACCATATATGTGATCTATTTAAGAACAAAATAATATTCACAAGAAATTATATTAATTTATGGAACTTAAGTTTACTAAAGAGGTTTTAAGGCTCTCTAATTCATTTAGTGCAGTTTTGTTCCACCACCAAAAGAATGACGAAAAACGTATCCGGAATAATTTACTGTAAAATCCGGCGCATAAAACGTAACGCCATATAATGCGCACCCATACTTTCAAGCTGCATTTTTTAATTTTAGGTACATTCGCCGTATACCGCGCACCTCCTTTTTGACGAAGAAACCATAAATGTTCTTATGCACTGCTCTTATATTTTAAAGTCGTTTTTTCAACGTATTATCCCAGAAAACTTTTGAAAAAAGAATACGTCTAGAATTATTATTCTTGAGATTCATAAGGTATGTCATTTCTTTGAAATAAATAGTATTTCGATATACGTAGAAATCTAATTTTGTTTATGGTTATCACTTTTATTTCAAAGTCTAATTTTTGTACCAGGCGTATAATACGCATCCGTAAATTTCTATCTTATTTTTTACGTTAAAAGTACACGGTAAGTATTTTCCCATCTCATTCTCATTTCATTTCTCTCTCATTCTGTTCTTATTCTTTCTTTTAAATTCAATTAATATTATGACTACAAATCAAGATATTAATAAATTTTTCATTTCTTTTATGAATGCCTTAGTTTTTTTTAAAAAAAACAGCATACTCTATCTTCTAAACCAACGGTCCTTAAACTTTCTATCACCACGTCCCCTTCCATCATATGAGAGGAACATATGGTTGCCAATTCAGGGCGTACGATACATGGGAAAACAACTTTACCAACTTGGTGAGTTATCTTGAATGTTGACATTGTTGGGATAGTACGTAAGTACCATTTAAACATATTTAATACATAAATATAATCTGCATATGTAATTTAATTAAATACTTTAATTGACATTTAAATCGTGTATACTCATATATAAATATATAAGAATGCGTAGTTATTTAAACATTGCTGTCTACAGAAATGAATGAAATAAACAAATCCATAGATGAATGGTCACGCAAAAGAGAACTACTTACTCCCGCATGCTAAAATGTTGCGAAAGAAAACGTAGTACATCGGAGCAATTGGATTCTCTTGCCCAGAATAAATCAGAAGTTTTCACTTCTATCGTGTAATAATAATTTTTTATTATAAAAATCAATTATTGCTATTAATTTAGCATAATGAAAAGACGCCACCAATTAAAAAAATATCAACTAATGCTATAATTGTTGTTGTAACTGTTTTCGAACATGCTTAGGACGGTTTCCATTATTGACTGTAATATCACGGCATTTCATTCGACGATATTTTGGTGGACGATATAATAACTAAATAAAAAAAACTTATATTATGCTGGTTTTTCAACCAACTATATTTTGTTTAACTATGTGCCTTATTACTGCTAGCAAAGGTGTACTTTTTAAAGGAAAGTTTCTGTAAAAATAAAACATTATCAACTGCGAGACGATAGGAATTATTGGCTGAAATAACGATTACATAAATCCTATAACTATGAAATCTCATGAATTTAGGCAGTTTTTTCTCCTGAAAACTTGTAATACGGATTTTTGAAATTATTCCAAAATAAGCAAGTATAAAGATAATTAATAAATTGCTGATAAAAATAAATTTAAGCATAAACTACAGTGTTGTTGCTAATGTCACCAGTTTGCCGTAGTCAGATCAAGGCCCACGAAATTCTTCATGGCAATGGGCTAGATTGTACGCCTGTCGTTAGCCGTAGGCTTGAGCACCATGTAGATGACAGTACGATTTGGCTCGGTTCCACATCAATTTTGAGGGAGAACACCCTGGGAGGGGTCACGGGCCTCCCACCTCTCTTCCCCTTCCACCAACCTCACGAAAGGACTTGCTGCTCGACGGCTATTCGGCGTATCCCCATGCCGCCAAGACACTATATGTTTACAAACATCCATACCTTCTCCCGGATTTGAACCCAGGCCCTACGGAACAGTAGTCAGCGTCACTAACCACTGTACTGGATGGGTGACAGTAAATTATGTAAGAATAAAAATTCTTACTTTAAAAAAAACATCGCTATAGACCAAAATAAAAACGCACAAAATTCTTTATATTTATATATATAATATTTAGATATATATACACCCCCCCTATCAGTACAAAAATTGTTTTTTAGTTCATCATGATAAAGCAAATTTTTGTACAATTTTAACTATATTTACTTGAACACTGTACAAAATTCCATACACTTCAAACATTATTTTACCAATTATCGTCCTAATATTCCAACAACTCGTCTCATTTCTGTTCAACTCATGCTGCGTAATGTAAACTGAATATCCTTTTGATCGGCTGATGTGTGCTAACGAAGCCACAGTTTGTAAGGTTACAGTTTACAAGAATAATTAGTTCATTATCTGCAGCACTAATTGAAATCATGGTTCAACATAAGCGCTTGCCATGTATCTACATACACACGTAGTCACTTTAATTGGTTTCACTCTCGATAATCATGAAGTTTCAATACAAATTTTGCATATATTTAGATTGGAGTTTGATGTTTCTACCACACTAATTTAATGTTGTAGAATGATCGATTTTGTTAGGTTTGAAGTTACGTGAATTTTTTAATCAAATCTAATTTATAATATTGACTAAATAAAGATTTCTCATATTCAACCTTAATATTTTTAGATATAAACATTAGGGTGGAACAATGTTATATGGAGAACAAAATGTATTATTTATCAGAACTTACCAATATGTGGAAAAAGTGTTCTGTGGTGTGGAGCTTAGGAGAAGAACAATTAAAAAAAATAGCTTAAAAATTTTATATTGGCTCAAAGGGGTTAAAGAGAAATTAATTTTGTGTAGATGATTTTAGATTCAAAGTGCATTGGGTAGTATTTGGGTACTGCTACTAATCCTCTGGGGGAAACTATTCTTTAACTGAGATTTTAGTTTAAAAACCACTTTCCTTAGAGGTGGCCTGATTTTATACAAATGCAACTACTACATAAACCCTGAAGTTTGTGACGGATCTATACGCGTCCTTCCATTAACCTTTGTTGAATTCATTTGAGCCAGCATTTTCAACCAATCTTCTCCGAAAGGCAGAAAGCGTGATGTGCAAATTAAGTTTAATATATATATTCTTTATTCGTGAGTTTGGGAGTTAGGGAATTGAAAATAGATTAGAAGTGAAGTAAATTGGCAGTGAAACATATACGTAAGCAAAGTAAGAAGACAGAAGTTGGGATATTAAGAAAGTGATTAGAATAGCTAGCGGGAAGTGCTAAAGTCAACTCAAAACAAATAGAATATTGCAAGAGTTCAGGTACTGTGATCTTAAATCAAGTCGATAGTACAGTTAGTAAGTTAAACTGATAGTGTGGTCATTATATACGTAAGCTCTGTATAAAGTTATATTAAAGGTAGAGCTACATGGTTGAACATATTCTCCCCAACGACATCTCGTCTCTCTCCCGTTCTATTACTGATTAAAGTTATATTGTTTAAGTGTTGTTTGTGTCTGAGTTGAATATAGTGAGAAAATAAAAATAATTGAAGTTCATCATGTCGTATGATCCTTTAGTTCCTCCCACAACTGTAGCCAGGTCACAGGGAAGAAGGGACGGAAATCTTTATACGTTGAGTATGTCAGACGGACGGTTAATCATTGATCGTTAAGCGTGAAATCCAAGAACAAGAAAAGGTGAACTGCCACTGATAACCCTATACTCAAAAGAGGTGAAGGGGTGATATTGATTTTCCTTTCGGTTTCAAAACATGACATTATCCTCTAAATGCATACAACCGTATTTTCCCCTTTTTATTATACTTTTTTATCCGGAGAGAAATAGGGATTTTTTAGTTCGATACATTTAGCTTGAAGATTAAAATTTCCTTCCGTCACCAATTTCAATTTGGCTAACCCTACATATTCTTGGACTTTGTTTTATTGATCTCCTTGTCTGTTAATCTCGTGTCAGTCGTGTCTTGACTGAAACATCTGAACATGCACCTCAGCGCTTAAGGTCACATTAACTGAGGTAGGCACAGTAGGCCTTGGCCCTCATGGGCTGTTGCGCCACTGTTCAGTTCAGTTGTCTGTTAGTCACACATTTGATCTCTTTTTAAGTAGAATTCGTAGGTCATGTGTCCTGAAATTAATATTCGTCGTAGAAACCACCAGGAGTTGTGGAAGCATATAACCTTAGAGCTGACCGAACTCTCAGGGTTCGAGAAGGATCGTCACAAGAAGTTCCGACTGAGGCTAAGTGATTTTCAATAATCTTGTATATCTAATTAAGTGTTAGGATTTCAGATTTCTCCCAGAGTTAAGCTATAAAGTTGATAATTTTTTTAAAAAAAGATAGAACAAAAGTAGCTATTTTTAAGATCAAGTCTGCTTATTTCCCGAACCCTTTTACATCCATCACCTTCAGAACGCAAAAAAGTATAACACACATTTTTTCTACAATATTAATAACCAAAAACGATGATTATTGATTAAAGAGAGTACTGCGTAGTAAATAGTACAATGTAAGTTTCAAATATTTCATAACCCCAACTCTCTCTCACCGCATCGTCGAATCAGTTCGATCCAACCTTTATTCCGTTTTTCGCTTTATTGTGCATTACAGTTTCGGGAGTAGGGTTTTTTCTTTTTCAAAAAAATTAATACTAATGAAGCTTCTAAAAGTATCTGGTGTTTTTTTCTTGTAATTATTTAGTAGATGTCCTCTCATCACAATAAATATTACAGGGTACAAAAATGTCAGTATTTCTTAGAAAAAAAATTACTGACATTTTACCATAAAAAAATCTCAAATACATAAACTTCATTCACTTTGTGGCAGTACTTAGGAAAAAAAATATATTTTTAATTTTTCATTCTCTCATCTATATACCAGTGAATCTCTTTTTCTCATAGATAGGTTTTGAAAATCTTAAGAAAAAAATCAATATATTCCAATAAACATGAAATGTGTAAGAACTACATTATTTACTTTGCTATATACTCCCATTTCAAAAGATAAAACGAGTTATTAAGTTTAACTATTATTAAAGTATATTATAAAATTTTTGAAAGCAAAAATAATTAATTTCGTACTGGATCGCATATTTTAATTGAAATCCGAACATAGTATTATACGAAAAAATAGAAACAAATACGTATCCAATGGAAGCATGGAAAGTTTGCATTAAGAATTCTTTATTGTAATAAGAATTTTGCAATTCTATACAGTTATTGTGCAGCAGAATTTTACAAGAAAAAATTGAAAAGATTAAAAAAAATCCTGCCTTTATTTTAAATTCGAATTTCTGCATGTGTGTTTATTTACAAATAGACAATGGTAAGATTTTATACGTGATTAAACAAATGTATTTATTAAATAAAATATTCATACATATGAATGAAATTCGAGCTCGGTACCTTTTGTTCCATAAGCACGTAACTTACCTCTGGTCCAAAATGATCACTTCAGTCTGGAGGCTGTTACTGGCTTATATAGAAACCACCACATATACATCTAAATTTAGCCAAAAATTGGATTTATGCTAATTATAGGATTAAGAATTATATATACAGTCGACTCTCAATAATTCAAACCTACGATAATACGAACTTCTCGATAATTCGAAGTATATGCTCAGTCCTTAGAAAAACTCTTGATATTTAAAACTAAAACAATACGTTTGGTACACTTAATATTTCGAAGTAAAATCTGTGGCAGGGTAGACTACAACACGCTATATATAATTCGAAGTTATCTTATAAATCTCTCAATAATTCGAACACTCACTATCATGTGCAGCTTACAAGTTTTGCGTTGTGTTGTCTCTGCGTGTATACCCTGTAACATAGTCCCTTTAATGACCATCTGTTTGCTATCACCTCTTAGTGTATTCCGGTTCCTCCGGTGAAAAGACACTTTTATTGTTTTCCTTCCTTTAAGTGGACAATAGACCAAACGCACCTGTTGTCAGCCGTCCATATCTTAATACGTGGCCTTACTACACATGTATTAAGAAAGGATGGTCCGCAATTGCGAAGAACATATGCGTAGGATTGTGTATGAATGTATTCTTAATACAGGACTTTTAACTTCTGTAAAATATTTATACTGTATAATATGTACTTTTTAAAAGAACTTTAAAATAATTTTATACGTGTGTACACAATTGCTGTTTTATTACATTGTTTCAAATTTAAATGTGTAAGAAAAAAATTTCTCTTCGTGTATTTTGGGAATTTTTTCCTATCCTCTTGACAATTCAAAGTTTTTCATTGGTCCTTCCAACTTTGAATCATCGAGAGTCGGCTGTATATATATATAACATTTTTTGTTTATTTTTTAGTTGATTTTTGTTCTATTGGAGGTTGGTTTAAATAGATATAAGTTTATTTTGTGTATGAAATTTTGTATATTTTTACTACATACAGTTAATTTGAAATAAATGGATATACAAGTGATGCTTTCTGTTTATATTGAGATTTAAAATAATATATTCTATTTGAACTGAAATTATGCAAATAATAAATTTATTTCATTGGAGTTTTACACAAATATTCATCACTTTCTTAAATCTTCAGATTTTTATTTCATTTAAGTGACTTTAAAATAAATCAAAATACCTAGTTTTATTTTCTGTATAGAAATTAAATCTTCAACTACTACCGACGTGTATTTGAGATTTTGAGAAATATCTTCTATTTCTACTAAAATTAAAATAAATACATTTACTATCACCAATTCATTGAATGGAGGCTAAAACAAATCAACCAATTAAATACCTGATTGATTTTTGGCATGGATTCTCAGCATTTCTACCTAATATCAATGAATTTAAAATTAAGATTAATTATTTTTACTCAGAGAGACATTAAATAACATATTTCAAAATTTCGCTCTCGTTATGCCTTTTACCTATAAATATTAATAATTTAATTTATCACAGTACATTTAATCAAATACGTCAACTGTACGTTACTACTCCTCTCTCTCTCTCTCTCTCTCTCTCTCTCTACTCAAGTGTTACTTATTTATTAACTGCGTGGGATTTAGTATTCATTTAGTTTATTATGACCACCGTTCCGATGAGCTGTTGAGCTATAAAATAGGAAATGGCTGATGAGTTTCGGTTTGCAGGAATAATTAACTCATTACCTAGAATACTAATTACAATCCCTATCCGTCGCGGAAGCATGCTAATTCTGTGAGCTGTTTTAATTAGATTTTTATTTGTAACAATTGAGTGCATAAAATAAATATTGCTAGGCTTTTGAGATACACGGCTGTCTTTTGTTTTACACTTGTTTAATTTTGGAATGATCGTGCAGATTAATAAATAGTGAAAATTTAATCAAGATGCAATCATCAATTTTGCATTTCCAATTAGTTTATTGTGTTGATTAATAAATTAATTAATTAGTAGCAATTTGAATTATTGTGTTGTTAAGTTTATAGAAAAGGAACAGTTAATAGTAAAATTATTATGATCTCGTGCAGAATTGTAATTTCCATCTCTTAACATCTTCGAAATATCGGCACGTGACAGAAAGTAAATGAATGTTTTTTTTGTCGATATTACGAATTAAAAATCTTCTAATAATAATCTATAATTATCTATAATGATATTTCTAGTTATCTTCTTTTTTAAGAACTTACGTTGACTTGAATGACATTTTTTATACGTTTTCTTCAATATTTTCTATTCGAGTCCTTTTTTAGTTTACCAGGTTATTTAGGATTAATCGCATTTAAAGCAAAATTTGAGTTTACTATGACTTTGAATTGTGTAAAGTGAAGTGAAGTTACTAAATTATTGCTTACTTTTTGACGTAATATGTTGTTTTGTACAATTGCTGAAATAAAATTAATATTTATATTGTTATATGTAGAAACATTTTTTAATAATTCTGTTGTTTTAGTCTTTTTAATTATTGCATGAGTTCTATAACTGAAGACATTTTATTAGAATTAACCAGCTTATAATAGAAACGATACGAATTATAGCGTCAACCACCGTTTTATGAAATCAAAAAGCGTCGCCAAATACTATAATATGCAGCTGATGGTGAAAGCTGTTTCCGCACGTACTTATACAGAATAATAATAACGATGGCTGAATTTGTTGAAGTTATTCGAATTGGCGATGTATTTGTGACATTGGTGAAATATATCGACGATATAATTCGCGTAAGTACTCAAGAAAAATTAATATATTTCTACTATTTTTCAATCTACAATTCAAATACCAATTGATGATTATGTCTGTTGATCTTAATTAAGTGATTTATTAAAATTGAATATTTTCTGCTGCTTTTTATATCATACACATATCAGTATTTATGTTATTATTGCATAATTACAACTATTTGTATGTCTTCACTGTTGTAACGATTTCAGACTGAATAGAAAACCAAGCGAAGATTTTGTGTTTCGTTTCTTTCAATAAGCATTCTATTTAGTTTTTGATACATTTTCAGTGTCAGAGGTTTTTTCCCCTCGCATTTGGGGTTTGATCATATCTTCTTCTGTAATTCTACTTTAAGTTTCATGCTTGCCTCCTCTGGCACGTATAAATAAACATCATATCCAGGGTGAGTTTAGGAATAATAACATTTTTAGATAATATAACTTTATTTTCTAATTCATTATGTATATTTACTTATCGCTGCAAAATTAACTTAAACAAAAATATATATAATCACTCCAAATAAATTCTTTTTTTTACAAAAGCTTTTCTCGAAAACAAAATCAATAGACTAATTTACATAAACTAAAGATATGCATACAGTGTAAGAGATAGTAGTATTTTCAATCTAAGCACTTTGCCACATATAAAACCATACTTTACATTCTAACGGGTCTCTTAATAATCCTCTTGGGAAAAACTATTTCTTTTAAATATTGTTCTATTGAAAACTTTCTCCGGAAGAAGAAGACACGGTTTGTGTAAATGAAGGATGATATTTAAGCTTTAACTTTTAAGTACGCGAAGTTAGTGGTTAGGAGTTAGAAGTTTGTGTTTAGCGGAAAGTAGCTGTGACCTAGTCAAGAGTTGTTCGACGATTAATTGATAAATAATTAAAGATTGCTGATTGACTATTTAGTCAATAAATTGGATTAGCTTAATAAAAACCAGAGGTCGAACAGCTGAGAACGGAATTAAGGTAATTTAGATAACCAGAGAGTTTTAAGAGTAAGCTAATTGAATTATAATTAAATATTAAGTATCCCTTCTACCGTGTTTTTGTTCTTATACTTAACTAGCCGTTACCCGCCCGCTTCGCTGGGTATTTCATGATGTTTTATAAATTTTTACTGATTATATATATGTATCAATTATTGATATCTAAGTCCTAGCATTAAGAATTCGATTGTATTGAAAAATATACTTATACCTTTAACTGTCGCATGTTGACAAAAAAAAAAAAAAAAAAAAAAGGCCAGAACTCATCTAATTTGTATTTTTTAAAAATCACTAAAATTGAAGTATAGAATGATGTTTGCTCTTTCGTAACCGAAAAACTAAGTGGATTCCCGCAAAAGCAATTTTCGGTGGATCTCTACTCCGTAAATTGAACATGCAAGCCAAATTTCAAGTCTAAATCTAAGAGAAAAAAACAAAAGTTTTACTATCAATATCCCCGTAATCCCGTTGAGAGCCGTTTTCCAAAATAACCGCTCTTAGCAGATTTCAAT
Source organism: Trichonephila clavata (assembly GCA_019973975.1). Classification (NCBI taxonomy): domain Eukaryota; kingdom Metazoa; phylum Arthropoda; class Arachnida; order Araneae; family Nephilidae; genus Trichonephila; species Trichonephila clavata. The sequence continues at coordinate 39,998 of BMAO01011346.1, forward strand.
TCAACAAAAGAAAAATGCAAACCAAATTTCATTGTTATAGTCCTTGTAGCTCGAAAAAGGGATTTTTTTTGTCAATACGTCCCAGTAACCCCCTGCACCCCCCCAGAACATGATTTGATTAAAATGCATTCTTAGTGGATCCCTATTCAACAAAAGAAACATGCTTAACAAATTTCAAGTATGTGGGTCTAACAATTAAAAACAGGAATTTTTTTCTGTAACTCCTCTTGACCCCTCGAAACCATCCTTGGGGGTCAATTTTCGTTTTACTCTTTGTTAGAGGAACTCGATTCCATGAAAGGAACATGCCTACCAATTTTCAAGCAGGATGATCAAATAGTTTAAAAAGGGAAATATTTATCGATTACGCTTCTTAATCTCCCGAAATTAAGCTTGGTAGTTGATATTCGCGAAACCCATTTTGTAACGGTTCTCTACTTTACGAAAGGAATATGCTTATCAAATTTCAAGACTGTACGTCTAATAATTTAAAAAAGGAAATAATTATCTATAACACCACTTGAGCCCCCGCAACGCCACTTCAGGGTCTGTTTTAACAAAACTCATTTTGTAGGGGAATTGCACTCTATGACAGGAATCTGCTTAGCAAAATTTGAAGACTGTGCGTCCAATAAATTAAAAAGGAAAAAAAAATATCAATAACGCCCCTTGAACCCCCGCAACGCCACCAAGGGGTCGATTTTCACAAAATACATTTTGTAGTGTATCTCTATCCTATGAGAGGAACCTTCTTACCAAATTTCAAGACCGTGCGTCTAATAGTTTAAAAATAGAAATAATTATTTATATCTTCCCTAAACCCCCCGCAACACCCCTTGGGATCAATTTTCCCCAAACCCGTTTTATAGCGGATATTTACTCCATGAACGAAACATTCCTACCAATTTTCAAGCAGGTAGGTCAAATAGTTTAAAAACGAAAATATTTATCTCTTACGCCACTTATTCCCCCGCAACGCCACTTAGAATCTGTTTTCACAAAACCTTCTTATAGCTGATCTCTACTCTATGAAAGAAATATATTTATCAAATATCAAGACTGTGCGCCTAATAGTTTAAAAATTGAAATAATTATCTATAACGCCCCTTAAGTCCCGCAACGCCACTTGCTGGCAATTTTTACGAAACCCATTTTATAGTGTATCTCTACCCTATGAGAGGAATCTGCTTACTAAGTTTCAAGACTGTACGTCTAATAACTTAAAAATCGGAATTTATAATGCCCCTTAATCCCCCCGCCCCCGCAACACCTCTTGGGGGTCAATTTTCCCAAAACCTATTTTGTAGCGGATATTTACTCCATGAAAGAAACTTACCTACCAATTTTCAAGCAGGTAGGTGAAGTAGTTTAAAAATGGATATATTTATCTATTACGCCCCTTAATCACCCGCAACGCCACTTAGAAGTCTGTTTTCACAAAACCCGTTTTATAACTGATCATTATTCAACGAAAGGAATCTATTTATCAAATTTAACGACAGTGCGTCAAATAGTTTAAAAATGGAAATAATTATCTATAACACCCCTAAGCCCCTGCAACGCCACTTGGGGGCATTTTTCACGAAACCGATTTTGTAGCGTATCTACCCTATGAGAGGAATCTGCTTACTAAGTTTCAAGACTGCACGTCTAATAACTTAAAAATCAGAATTTATAACGCCACTTAAACCCCCCGCCCCCGCAACACCCCTTGGGGGTCAATTTTCCCAAAACATATTTTATAGCGGATATTTACTTCATGAAAGAAACTTACCTACCAATTTTCAAGCAGGTAGGTGAAGTAGTTTAAAAATGGATATATTTATCTACTACGCCCTTTAATCCCCCGCAACGCCACTTAGAAGTCTGTTTTCACAAAACCCGTTTTGTAACTGATCATTATTCAACGAAAGAAATCTGTTTTTCAAATTTAAAGACAGTGCGTCAAATAGTTTAAAAATGGAAATAATTATCTATAACGCCCCCTAAGTCCCTGCAACGCCACTTGGGGGTCGATTTTCCCCAAACTCATTTTGTAGCGGATCTGTACTGTATGAAAGGAATCTGCTTACCCAATTTCAAAATTGTACATTGAGTAGTTTAAACATGGAAACAATTATTTATAACGCCCCTTAACCCCCCGTAACGCCACTTACGTTTCGAATTTCGGAAAATCCGTTCTTAGCTGATGTCTACTCTATGAAAGGAACATGTCTACCAAATGTCAAGTCTGTAGGTTGAATAGTTCCAGAGATATCGTGATTAGTCAGTCAGTCAGTCAGTCAGTCAGTGTGAGTCGCTTTTCTTTTTTATATATATAGATAAAAGGTACATTTTCTATCCTGGGTTGTTAAGAATTAAATGAAAGATTAATAAAATGGAATTGTTCTGATTATGGCTGATCTTTCTTCCAAACCTCAAACACCGAAGAACATGACAGCACGTTCATCACAGCATGACCTTGTAGTCATATGGTCAGGTAAAAAATTAGCATACAGACATGGTCTGATTTGATCAAGAAAGGCCGCTGCTGCATGAAGGAAGTGGGATTTATTTGAGCGGGGAAAAGATGGCAAGATGTCTGAAGAAAGTTTAAGTGTGTGTTAAGTATATGTCACGTGTTTTTGTAAACAGTGTTGCAGATTAACAAACATTATAAACGATTTTTCCGGTAAACAGAGAAGACTTATTTTCGATTAGAATGGCATTGAATTATAACAGTCATGAACTCGTGGCCGATATCATTTCTGTCAAGTCCTGTGTCCATTGAAGACCTTCCATGTAGAAGAGATGATGCTCGTTAAGTCTACCGAGGTTCAAGCCTCTCTGCCTGAGTGGAATGGAAGTTTATAGAGTGAGGTGTTACCACATGTTAAGTTCTCCTCACATGAGTGAGGCTCAAAATTACGAGGTCGGTCGTGAATTATCCTCGTGTTGCTTCCAACTGCAGTTCAAATGAACAGTAAATAAAATTGACTAACGTTCTATTTTTGATTCTGAAACACACTTATATATATATGCACCTTCAAATATTTCTATTAAATACAAGCAGCGTATTTTGATAGTTTTTCTTAATCTATGTCTTTGTTTTCAGATGTTAATTTTCTCTCCTCAACTTATCGTCATTGGTCATTGGACAGAGAAAAATTGTTACATTTGTGTAAGGTTATAAGATTATGGATAAGTGGCACACAAAAGGAGGGAGGGTCCCCGGGTCAGGAGCCCTAAATTCTTTTTCGATTTATTATAGTTCTATGTATATATTACATAAAATTTGATAAGTATTTTCAACTAATTTTATTAATTAATGATAATTATTCATTCAATAATTAATTTTTTACTGTTTTTTGTTCCCGAAAATCGACAAAAAATCAACATAATAGGTTGGGTGACGTGTTGGAGTATAATACGAAAATAGTGAACTTTCGACCCTGGATCCCACCCCCACCCCTTGAAAAATTCCTGTGTGCATTATATATTTTCTCTAATATATGTGTCTTTTTATTAATTTTCTCAAAGTTTCTTCAAGCAAAAACTGGGTTATGGAATGGAGCATAAATAATTTTGTAATAAAATTTCATAGCGTTCGCGTACAGTTTTATATGGCAAATGGGAAATATATTATGAAATATTTATAGGTGTATAATTTCTCTCTCCAGAGCTGTTCAGTCATTCTATTACTATATTATGCCCCATTCTATTATATATTATATATTCCAACATTCATGTGTTCGAATATGTATTAAATATTATATATTTCTCCCGAACAATTCTATTATTCAATATTCTCTGTATTGTTTGTTATATATTTCTTGGAAAGGATTCTTTTAGTATTGTATTATACATTATATGATTGTCAGCACCAATTATATGATAAGCCGGAGTAAGAAATAATGTTGTTCTTATCCGAATATATCACAAAACATCGTGGATCTGGAAAGTAAAAAATAAAGTGGAGATCTTAGTGTTATATAAGAGTCTTCTTCCGAATGTAAGACTTAATGTGTTGCAAGAAATGGCATTAAAATATCTATATGTCTCACAAAAACATATTTAAAGAGAAGGAGGTAAAAGATATAAATTTAAAATTTTAATTATAAATTATCAAAATTTTGTTTATGTAGGGGATGGGAAAAACAAAATTTTGTGGTTTAAAAATATTTAATTCAGTATATATTTAATTATAGCTATTATTTTGTTATATAGCTATAACAATTTGTTATATAGCTAAAATAATAGCTATTACATAGCTATTATTTTGTTATATAGCTATAACAATTTGTTATATAGCTAAAATAATAGCTATTACATAGCTATTATTTTGATAGCTAGTATTAGAAAAAAAATCCTTTTAATTTTTAAACCCATTATTTAACCTATTTAATAATATTAAGACATGCACACGCACATATGTGTTTCTTTCTCTCTCTCTTTCTCTCTCTATATATATAGAAGAAAAGCGTCTCATTCTCTCATCACTAGATCTCTGGAACTATTAGATGAACCGACTTGAAATTTGACACACTAGTTTCTTTTGTCGAGTAGAGATCCGCTAAAAATAAGGTTGGCAAGAAATTGATTCAAATGGGGGACGACGTTATACAGTTTTGTAAAAAAATTTCTCTTTTTGAGCTTAAAATCTTACAGAATTGAAATTTGTCAGTCATGCCACTTTTGTTGAGTAGAAATACGCTAAAAATGGGTTTTTGCGGAAATCGTGCCCGAGGGGGGAGGAATAAGAGGTCATACAAAATAAATATATTGCCATTTTATAATTTCAAGTCCTTTCCTTTTTAAATCACGAAGTGAGGCTATAAGAATATTTTTCAATACAACTGATATCTAGGACTTAGATATTAATAACTTTACGAAACAATATAAGTCCTACAACGTCATGAAATACCCAGCGAATGGCGCAAGTAATGCTTAGTGTATAAATTTGACTTAGCCGCAAAAATGTTATCGTAAACATGTTGTTAACTGTTAACTAACACAGTGTTAAGTTACCGTAAGCGCGCTGTTTATATTGTGAACGGTTGTTTGCTTGTTTCTTTTTAACGTGGTTCTTAAAGTGTGAGTGAGTGTTTATTTAAATCTCACTCTAAAACAATAAGATGGCTATTGGTGACAGGCCTCAAAATTCATAACCTCAGTCAAATGATGATAATGACACCTTTATTTCCAAATTACCACACCACTTGAACGTTAGGACTTTGCCCCGGGACTGATTTAACGTGCATCAGCCCCTCTACACACGCACTCATGACGCACCGTCCACAAGCCCTTGACCATTATATTAACGTGGCTACATGGCGCTTTGAAGTAACACAAGGATAATATTGGCAATACTCGTAGTTTTGAACCTAGGGGAAGAGACGAGGACGACACCTAAACTTGGCTTAGCAAATTCTGCAAATTTACACGCCACTAGAGTGTGAAAAGTCTCAGCTTCGACGGATATATTGTGTATTTGTTCCTCTACACTCGAGTTTTTAGTAACACCAAGATTCGAACCCATAGCTCTGCAGGAACATCACTTATAAGTTCATGACAATGACCAACAGCTATTTGCTTATTACTTTGAATAGGATGTGGTAAATGTTATTGAGATTTACAAACGCATATCTGTATGCTGCTTGAAGATAGCAATGATAATATAACAGATGTTTGTTAATTTCTGGATTTTTTTTTAACGTTGGATTCCAGAATAAATATTTTGTTTTCTAATTTCCAAGAAATACCGGAACAGATTTACGTGCAATAAAAAATATTTTTTATTGAGTAGAACTTGACAAAAAATACTTTTTGTTCTACTGAAATTCAGTTCTTTTAGCTGATCCAAAATTTGATTCTTTTGGTTGAAAATTGTAATGAATGGCAAATTTTCTCTCTTTAAATCGCTTTAAATTACCTTTAAATATAAAACATTTATGCATTTGATCTAGAAACGATTACTGTTATTTTTTATGGTAAAATTTCAAAAATCATACGATAATTTATCAATCTAACAGACTTGTTCTAATTCTTTGCTTTTTCAGACTATGTTGCCTTGGTCGTTACCGTTTCAATTGCAATCGTAAGGTGTATATTTTAATTAAACATTTTCTAATAATTCTAAGATTTCAGAAGATCATTTACAACCACTAGGAACCACATGATCACAACCAATTAGAGACATATTCCACGATATAAATTTAAGAGAAATAAATTTTAACAGTATCTAAAATTTTTTAAATAAAAATACCAGTACCGTAGTAGAAAAACACGAGAAAATGATATATGTAAATGAACCAATGAAATTCCTTACAAATTTTACTAGGAAATCACTGTTAAGCACTTAAAAAAGGAAAAAAAATCGTTATAAATCTTAATTCAATGTACAGCCTAATAAGATACTACCACAACAGCCTAATAAGGTTTCCGAAATTGCCAAATAATTCTGGTATTTTTCTATGCGAAATACTTGACTGAATATGTATACACTTTATTAAATGTGTACTTGATAATTTGAGGTAAAACAGTTTCGATTGCGTATTTATTTAAAAACATTCAACCAATCAATTCAAACTTTTCCCCTTTACATATCAGATAAATTTTTTTTAAAAGTCAATGTTTGTGTAATTGAGTATAAATTGAAATATTTTGAAAATTGGATTTGAAACTCTCTTAAATTAGTTTACTTATTAATTTTTTGCTGAATCAACTCTTTAATATAAAAATTTTCTGAACTTTTTTCAAGAAAATTGTATATTAAACACTGAATTGGTGTAGATTTAGAAACGAGGATAATTTTTTATTCATGTAAAAAGTAATGTTATATACATAAGGAAGAAATTTTATTACTTTGAATATACGTGCAAAAAAGAAATTTTACAGGTTTGTAAAAAGTAAGATAATTTTCGTGTTTCTGTATAAAGAGAGAGTTGTTTTTAATTGTTCTTTTTTTAAATCAATAAAATGTTTATTATCAGTGTAAATTAATAAAACATGAAAACAGGAATGTCTTCGAAAAAAAAAGGAATGTTTTTTGTTTGATTCATTTTTTTTTCAAAAATTTTTACGTGTATTAGTTTTTGAAAATAACATTATTTTTGTTTTTATCAAAAATTAGCATCAAAAACTATTATATTGACAAACAATTTGAAAAACAGGTATCCTTATAGAACAAGGAAAGAAATTTGTATTCATTTTTATTTTGAAAGCGATTAACGAGAGGCTGTGTCTTAAATTATATAAATAAGAAATTAAAAAGAAAGAAAAAATATTGTGGTTATTTTTTTTTTTAATTTTGGGACTTTCACGTTCTTTAACTTATTAGTTTAGTTTAAAAATATTGTATACTGCAGGAATTTTTAAGTTATTAATCACAATATCTTATCACCTGTCGAAAAATTCAAGATAGAGATTTTTGAAAATAAACTAAAAGTTTTTTCAACCTTGTGCTCTGATATTTGGTGGAAAATGTAAGTTCTTTGGGAGTGTAATAATAATTTGGAATTCATTGTATTCTAATGAAAACAATCAACATTCAAAATTTTAAAGTTTCTTATTTCTTAAACGATTTTTGTTTGCATTTAAATGATCTTTTGATGCATCTTTTAAAAATTAAATTTATATAATCTTTTACATTATTTAAAATATACTTACGTACTTATTTTAAGGTAACTAAATAAAACATATCTTTTTTTAAAGAAAAATGCAACTATCAATTTTATATTAGAAGTTTATATCTCAAAATGAATTCACTATATTTTATAGTTTTGGAATAGTCTGTCTAGATATAAAATTATACATTCTGAGCACAATTTGTAAGGGTTCAAATCCCTATTGCGAGAAAATTTTAGTGGAATTGGAGCCCTCCTTTTGGTTTCATATCTTCTGGAAACAATCATAGCAAAAAACTTTTAGTTAGGAGAAAGTCAAGTTAAAGAGAAAGAGGAAGGAGAAAGTAAGTCCATCTGTTTGAAAATTTATTAATTCTATTACAGTTTTAACGAAGCAAGTTGAATAATTTTAAGTAATAAATTTTAGTTCTCAACCAAAAGATAAATCAATAATTACAAGGGTGGAGAGAGCGTAACCCCTGGACGCCTAACGGCGGAACAACCCCCATTGTATAAATTATACAGCTGTTTATATATATACTCATTGCTGGAATTGCAAAACTGTAATTTACATGCATTACGTAGCTCTGTTTTTTTTTCAATGTATTGTAAACAGTAAAAAAAATTCTCAAATCTTCATCGTATTTTAATTTGTTCTTCAATTTAGTAATTCTTTAAAAAAATGTTCCTAATCACCTTTTCCTCTAAATTGCTATGAATTTTTATTCCGTCTTTGTTTCTGCTTCTTGACAGAGCCATATATAATTGCCCCTAGGTAAATATTTTTTTCCTTCGATGTTATTCATAAACTGACTTTTTCAAAACTCTGCCCCTGTGATTTATTAATAATCATGGCAAATACCAATTTGACAGGGAATTGCGTACGTTTCAGCACGAATGATATATTCAGTCCCCTCGAGTGTCCAGTGGGATACTTGGTATACTTACAAATTCGCCATTCTTACCTTCTGATAATTTTTTTTATTGAAAACAAGTAAAAATCCCCGTGCACCACAAAGTATCACACGGAGCTCACAGAAGTAAATATTAGTCATACATTGCAAAGCAATAAAGAAAAAAAGTTCTTTAAGGTTATGGAGGATTACAAATATTTACAACAAATTCCCAGAACTTTTAAAGGTACTTCTGGCGGAGAGAAGTTTCTGAAGGATTCAGAGGCCAATTTATATTAGTAAGTCCCTTGAAAGCAATCTTACGATGTTTTGTTCTCTTTCAAACTTGGAATACATAAGGAACATATGTTATACATTTTCCTCGTCACCAATATCACAATCACAGAAATATGTCGGAACTAAATTAAATTTGTTCAAGTATCTTATAAATTTGTCATGACCAGTTAGAATTTGAGTTTTTTTGTAACTAATATAAAAATGATGGCAGGACAATTTTTTTACTGATGGATGAAAAAAGTTTCTTTGTTAAGCTCCCTTTATTTGAAATGATACATTCTTGTGGTTCCAAGACTTCCTCATTCTTTCTTTCATAATCTTCTTGTAAAATGATTTAGGAATATTAACGGCAATGTCAATTTTGCGCTTTAAAAATCGGCCCGCTCTTTTCCAAGAACGCCCATGTATCCACGAACAAATGTAAAATCTGTGAAATGTTTTTATCTGATAACATTTCACATTACAGTATATTTATCTGAATATTTTTCACTAATATTCTTGTGCCATTACACAGTTCTTCATTAATATATAAACGTATTAACAATCTAATTTCAAATTCAGTTTAGCGTGGGGCATTCCCGATGGAGTTAGTGGTGATAGATATTCATGAGGATATACATATATATATAGACGTTTCCATCATTTTTAAAGTTGTGTTTCTTGAAATCTGGTTTAAATCTTCTAGCTTTGTTAGTGATATAATTTTGTATTATCAATTTTATTATGCCATGTATTTCTTTCATTTTATGTTACTATATATATATATATTTCCTGAATATATATGCATATCCTCCTGAATATATATCAACACTAACTCCACTTAATAACATATATATACTCTTGATCTTTGTTTTTATTTTGAATTTCATACTAAATTCTGTGTTTTCTTGTATATGGATTTTTATTCATAATTGACTGTAAAATTTGCAATACATCGTCACGTTTAACTATTTTTGCGCGTTCATGCAAAGCCTCACCACCATCATAAATGTAAATTTGTCCAAATTGTAGCTTTGCTTCATTCTGTTGTAAATATGTAATTGAGATTTTATTAACTATACCTTATGTATAAATAAATTTTTTGTAGCATCATGAAAAACTTATTTTATATAGAGATAAAAAAAGAAATGGTTGTTAAAATAAGTTTACATTTATGGTAGCGAAAAATGACTGTGATTAATCTTGTAATTAAATCATACTGGAAGGAATTTAGATTTTTTGTCAATATATATCCATTATTGTTCTTACTTATGACTTAAGTCGATAGTCTTCGCATGGCTTATTTTTTAATATTTAAAAACAATAATGAAAAAAAAAATAGTTTGCGTATGAAAATGCCTGATATTCGTTCACTTTGAATATAACAAAAATCTTTAGAAAAGGAACTGCAAGTTTAACAAAAGGCACATCTCAAAACTAAAGACAATTTATCATAGACAAATAAATAGTTTTGTGGCATTTAAATGCGCGATTTTGAAATGAAAATGATATGTAAATTATTTTCGAACGTTTCTAATAGTTATGCATGCAGTAGTTAAAGGAAGATTGTGAAGTTTTTCGTATTTTGCGAAACACAAAACAAAAATATTTACGAATAAATTCTTCAGTATAAAATCAATTTATTACTTTTTCATATTTTCATATTTTTCCTATATTTAATACATTGATTGATTTTCTACATTTATTTGAAAGAAATTTTTTGCATGAAAATAAAGTTTTGTTTTTCACAGATTTCTGAATTTTAGAAGACTTTTCTGAAGCAGATAGAAGTTATTAATTGTTTAAACAGACCTGAAGTATTTAATTTCAAAGAATGATGCGTCTTTCTCTTCGAAACTGAACATTTTTATGCAGAAGTAAGAAAGAAAAATGTTTGATTGATGCTATCTGCCCTTAAGTCTTAACGATTGCCAAAAAGTTTTTCAAAATCGAAACGTTTTGAAAATTTTTATGATTTTAATGCAAAAGAAGTCGGCTGGGTGGAATAGGTGGTTAGGCGCTGGCCGTGTACTCCCAAGTTTGCGGGTTCGACCCCGGCCCAAGTCGGTGGGTGGATTTTACATGATGCAGAAAATCGACAGCGACATGCTGAACATCTCTAGAGTACTTGTTTGGCTTAGGTACTCTCGTCAAAATTAAATTCCAAGTACCGTTTCGTATCATCAGAGCTCAGGAAACTGGGTGCCAAAGTTCCATTGTGTCAATTGGAATGCATATATATGCTGCTACACTAAAAAGTGATAAAAGCTCCCAGAGAATGTACTAGGTCTGCAATGGTAAAAATGCCGATCCTCAGCCCCATTTGAAAAAAAAAATGCGAAAGGAAGCCATAGTAATAAAAATAGTAACATATATATATATATACATAAGAGCACGAAACACACACACACACATATATACAATCGGACCTGTATTTTGTGAATCTCTCTATTTTTTGAACTTTTTTTGGAACAAAGGATATACAGTATGTTGAAAATGAATCTCTATTTTTCGAACTTTTTTTGGAACAAAGGATATATACAGTATGTTGAAAATAAATCTCTATTTAAAGAATTTTCCACACAATGAAATTTTTTCGGGATTTAGTGACTTCGTTAAATAGAAGCCCGACTGTATATTCTATTTCTATTTATATACGGAAATTCGAAAAATTATTTATTTATCGATTTTACATTAATGAATTATTCTAGATTGAAGTAGGAATTGCAACGGGTTTTCTTAGAAGATTTGTCCTAATCCTCATGGGAAAACATTTTTTAACGAATTATTTGATTTGAGAACATTCAAATGATGCATACTGTTTAGAATTAACTGCAATTTCCCAAAGGTAGGTAAAATTTTCATGATGATGAACCCAATGCCCCCTTCATTCATAATGACTTCAAAAAGGAATGCATTATGAAAATTCTTTTCTTGCGTAGAAGAAAATATTTGCTGTAGAAATTTCCCAACGGTTCCCCTCAAGGGCTCACCTTTTTTAGGTGATTACGGTTGTCACAATCCATAGGTGCCCTAGTGAAATTTTTCCATAGCGTGTACTGTCTTTGGTAAACACGGGCTTCACGATCCCGGGGTACCCTAGTGATACTTCTCTATTTCCGACCCTCTTTCTTGTCATTCCTTTTTATCTTTTCCCGTCTAGACCACAGACACCTATTTTAAAATGTACCTGAATACGATTATTGATTAATTTGTTTTCATTCGATTACTAATTATTCGTTATTATTATTATATTGTTGTATTTTGCATTGTGCGTTAAATTACTTCAATATTTTCTTCATTTTTTGATTATTTATTTCGATATTCGTATTATTTCTTTGTTTCCTTACTAACAACGTTGGTTTTTCGACACGCATGTTTGACGTGTTCGGCGTCCCGTAAGGAGGAAAATGGTGTCCTGGGGATACCTTTGCGTTCCCTTTGGCTCACACTTCTCTGTAGATAGTTGGCAGGAGTGAGCCGGCTCCTGTCAATCGGCTGGTGATACCTCTCTTCGGAGAGACATTGCTGTAGGGTTAGTGCTGCAGATAAGGGGGGGGGGTACCCGTAGGATCCTCGCCCTGATGCTGTAGTACTATATTCTGGGTGTACTCTAGGTAAGCGCCGTGCCTGGTTTTTGCCAGTTGACCGGTACACTGCCTCCCTTGTTGGACTCCGTGTTGGGTGGAGGCACACCAGGACGAAGTTTTTTTTTTCTCGCGCTTATGGATCCAATGCAGCTGTGCCCGGGTAAAGGTCTTGTTTTACCACTTTAAACGTCGATGATATTTCAAGAAATTCTAGATTCTTACTTATTTCTTTACAAAACAATGAGATGTCAATGAAATCGCCATTTGCTATATACAAAGCCCTCATCGGAATAGGTGGTGAATCGAAATCAGTTAAACGATTGCATTCCGGGGATCTACTTATTGAAACGAATTCCGCCGTTCAAACCAAATCTTTTCTTCTTGTGAAATCCGTTTTAGATTGTCTTGTAATTATAGCTCCGTAAAGTCCCTCAACTCCTGCCGATGTGTCATTTCTGAACCTGGCTTATTGTGCACTTCTGAGGCTGAAATCCTTGAGAGATTTTCAGATCAGGGTATAACTCAGGTCAGAAGAATCACTATAAAAAAGATGATGCAATTATTCCCACTAAACATTAAATTCTAACCTTCAATAGCCCTAAATTACCATCAACCATTAAAGCTGGATACCTAAACTGTAAATTCCTTCTCTATATACCGAATCCTCTGCGCTGTCTTAAGTGCCAGAGGTTTGCACATTCGCAAACTTCCTGCCGCGGTCAATTAACTTGCTCTAGATGTGCATCTGCTGAGCATTCTTCCACGTGTTCTAGTCTAGAGCTGAAATGCGTTAATTGTTCACAAACCCATCCCTCAAATTCCAAATTATGTTCCAAGTGGAAAATAGAGAAACAAATCCAGGAAATTAAAACTAATAAAAAATATATCCTATTTAGAAGCTCGTAAATCCATAGCACCACAGTTATCCCAGACATATGCTCAAGCCTTTAAAACTCCAGCTTTATCCACTACTACTCAAACCAATCCATACATAACAAATGTAAATTGTCTACCTTTACTATGCCTGAAACCTATATCTTCTGCTTATCGGATTCCAAGTACAACCAAAGTTCCTATAGTCCCCGCATCAACGTCATCGTTTCAAGCACAACTCCTTCCTTCCTCATTCGCAATAGAAGCTTCAGTGTCAAAGCCTCAGCCCCATCTTCGTATACCTAATGACGTACTTTCTACTTCCAATAATATGTTCACCCGTATTGAATCTTCTTCATCAATCATATACGCTTCCCCATCCAACACCGGTATTCAATTCCTTTCTGCATCTACTATGATTTAAAACAAAATGCAAAAACCCGCGCAAAGAAAAAATATTAAAAAAAAATAAATAAATGACGCAAGAATAGAAATAAAAATGGCACCTCACAAACCACGTAAAACTTTTCCCATTCAGGATTCCTCGGACGAAGATGTAATTGAACATGATGAAGATGGATTTGTTTTACCGAATGTTCCATTAAAATATTGAATACTCACACATCATTACACCTATACGAGTTCGAAACGGAAGGAAATGATTGCTTTTCTCTTAGCTTTTAAATAAATATTACCTTTAACTTAATATATACATTTTTAACATTTATATTAAAGGTTTTAATTAAATTGTTTTGATTTTTCAGTGATCTGTTTTGAACTTGTCTGACTTGGTGGGATGTCCCCCACCAAAATCTACATGCATATTATAAATTCGATGTTCATTTTTAAATTGATGTTTTTACTTTTCTTACTGAGATTATATTCTTGTCAATATTTTAACGCATGTTTAATTTTTAACAAATGTTTGGCGCAGTATAGCCACAACTGGCTATTGCGCTTAAAACCCCACATTCACTCACTCACTCACATTCCCAACGGTAGGTAAAATGTGCATGATGAATACAGTGCCACCTTCGTTGATGATGAAGACGAAGTGAATCCTGGAGAATCTTTTTCTTTTGCAACGAAGAAAATATTCTTTCTGGAAATTCTTTTCTGGTCATGATTTCCCAAAGATGAAGACGTTTAGATGGCTGCCACTCGCTGGTTCAATCTTTGGTAATATAATTCTACAACGTAGGAATGCAAAAAAAAAAGTATTGGAATTATAAACAGTATATGTGTTATAATTCCGATGGTTTTTTTTGATGAAAAAGAGATATTATGCTGAGCTGTATATTTGTTCCAATAAGTGTTCTTGGAAAGCTATATTTTATGTCTGTCTACCGTCGAAGTTAAATTTACTTTCTGGGTACCCCTGGTATGTTGATGGATGCAAAAAGCACGAACCACACGACTTCTAAAGTTTGAATGGCCTGTTCATTCAGTTTAACTAATGAAACGTAAAAACTGTACATAATTTTTGATAAATCTTAATTTTAATTCAAAATATTACTTTTAGGATAACATCATCTAATCCAGTATCTATGAGTATAAAACGTAGCAAATTCTATGGAAGTAATTGAGACACTTTTACATTTAACTCTCTATCGAACTCGTTATTTAAAGAATACTTTGTATTGGAACCAAGGTTTGAAATTGTTTTTAACCACATGAACAAGATATACTAGTCCTTATTTTAGATGCATGAAGACATTGGAGAAAATTACATTGTTTTCATTAACCTTTTATTCCACAGGTACGGTCTTATTTTCTTTGATGACAACGAAATAGAACTTTCATATCCCAGTATAAAGTATGTAAAAGGAAAATAGACACTCGCACACAAAATTTGTACATATAACCTGTGTCATTCACGTACACACACATAAAAAAATTCATTTCAGAATAAGTGTTTATTTGTTAATTTCCCTGGAATTGCATACATTGGGCTTTTCTAAATTTAATGCCCAGCATTTCTTAAACTATTGCCTTTATTCGTATAAAGTAATAAAAAAAAATTCAAAGTTTTTTTCCATTTACGTTTCACATACTCGTTTTTCAACAAATAATATAATTTAACTTATAATATTTATCAATACTTTTTCAGAACTTGCCAAGATTATGGATTCGTAGCTAGCATTTCTAAGCTTAATGTTTACGTACACATAATATTACGACTGGCTTCATAATTTTGTTTGCCTCATGCAGATTTTAAACCTTTCCCCTGGTAAAGTACGATAAAAATAAAGCAACTGTCAAAAACGTATGACTTAAAGAGGGAATGTAGGTTTTAGACCAATGATACCGAATGCCTCAAAATTTTTCAATTGCAAGGTAAATATTTTGATTCTAAGAGGCTTTAATATAATCTCTTCTCTATATTGCTTCGAAAACTATTCGGCTTTTTCTGTCTGAAGAGAACCGCAAAAAAGAATTTTTAGGAACTCCCTTTTCGGGAAAAAAAATAAATATAACGTCTAATCGCGTAAAACGACTTTAAGCACTTATCAAAATGTTCTCATTCGCACTTTGTTTAGAAAATATAATTTTTATTAACATATCAATTTTGAAAGGATTTTATTTTTAAAATTATGAATTCCGTTAAAATAATTCATTTAGCAAATATGTTATTACTAAAAAATATCTAATTTTAGACGAAAAATAATTTTCAATTTTTCATTAAAGCAATTTCAACTTAATACTTTTAGTCGCGGATGATGCAAGATTTCATCATCTTGTTTTAAAACGCAAATGGGGCAGCTTTGAGGAGATAAAATTGTGGTTATTTCCCACTAGACGTAAGCTAAAATTCAACTACCATGTGAAGTTTTGGAGGGCTCAAGGCCATTATAAAATAAATAAAACCATTCGAGAAAAATTTTAAGCGAATTATATATATATATATATATATATATTAAATTTCCATAGCGTTTATTAATACCTTATAAAATCAGCTACCGATTTTTTTCTAGTTTGAGATTAATTCACACGTATCATACATATGTATGAATTTATTCATATCTATATCAAATAAACAAGTTAGCAAATTTAATAATGTCTTACTAATGTGTATATAAAGAAATAAAAAATTTAAATTCCTTATCTCTTAATGCTCGAAGGAATATAAATATTTCATGATTAAGTTTAAAACGTTATAAAATGTAAAATATTTGAATAATTAAATTCTGAAAGGGAAATTAGTATCTTTTTTTAAAAAGGATTATTTACATGTCATTTCGGAGTAAGAATTTTAATATTTCAAATAAAACATTTTGTAAATTCATAAAGTTTTTCTGATATATAGTTATATATATATATACATATACATGTAATGACTTCTTCTAACTCTTTAACTTTATCCCGTTAAATTATTTCCTAGTTCTTTCGCACAAGACCGTTATAATCTTAATCTTAATCTAATTGCTCGCGCGCATTTGCATCCAATCACGACTCCTGTTACAAAAGAGTCGTACGACCTTCACCGCCAATGTAAAAACTCGGAGCAGACGGTTACGCTTCTCTTGTCTCTTGTCCTCATCATGTAGTCGGCTGCAGCTAGTGTTTGTGTATTGTTGTGTGTGTGTTTATTTGTGATTACGTCCATCTATGTGTCTTCATGTTCAGTGTTTAATAAAGAAGAATAGCTTTTCCAAGACTGCCTCTTCCATAATAATGAAAATTCAACATCAACCATATAAGGAAATACCAACACCGGCCACGCTATCAAGATCTTCGCCAAAGTCGTCCTCCTTTACTAAATCCGTCATCATCGTTATATACATATACATGAATAGTATTTTTTATTACTGAAAACTTTAGAACAATTTAATAAGAATGGATGAAAAATCCTATACAGAATTTTGAGAAACGTTTCTTAGAGAAAAGCAAAGTTCTACTAATTGAAAGTATTACCATCAATTTTAAGATGAAAAAGTGCAAAATACACTAGAATTTTATTCAATAAAGAATGTTTATATTTCTTTCAAATTAAATAATAAAATTGGAGAGTAATAGCAACTAAACTATAAAAATTTCAAAATAGTTTGTTCTTTCGGAGACTTGCACAATAAAAAACACCGAGAATTAAAGAATTTTTTTAAAAAAATATTCATTAAAGGCTTTTGATTGATTTAAATATAAATCATAAAAAGTAGTTATTTCTTAATATGTTTCTTGACAATGTATAATATCGTTTTCAGCTCAAATGCATTAATTACTTTTTATTAGAAATTTTGCAAAATTTTATCGTTTGCAGATTTTGTCTTATTATTAAAAATCTGAGAATTTTATATCTCTTGATTATTTATTTTGAATGTTTTAAGTTTAAACTATTCAAAAGTGATTTAGCTTAATTAATTTATTAAAAGTGAGTTGTAATAATTTTTATAAGTACTTTTTAGTTACATTTATTTTTTGATGTTGAAATGAAGAGATTATTTTATTGATGCTCAAAAATTACTGGATTATTGATTTAAGAAACTGAAATACTTAAATGACTTTGCTTGAAAAAATTTACACTTTCAATATCAAATAAAAAATGTTTGGAATTGTAATGATTATTATGATCTGAAATGTGTAGTCGGAAATAAAAGATAATTTCAAATCAAATTGATAGAAAGATAAAATAAGGTATTTCAGTAATGAAACTCCGCGTATAACAGGTATTTAAATAACTAAAAATTTAATCATTAAAACAGTTTAAGTGTATTTCTCTTGCAAAATATCGTTAAAGAGATAGTGAATTGCTTATGCTACTCAAAAAACAAGTAATATAATAAAAAAATTTAAAGTCAATTCATCCTTAGGTCAACAGAAGAATTTTATTTTAGTTACTTTTAATTTCATAAAAGTAACTAATTTATGTATATATAATTAATATAAATATGTAGATACATACGACAGAACCACAATATTAAGTGGCAAAATACCTTTTAAATTAACATTAAAATCCTTTTAACCACATTAAATTTGTAATTACATTTTTCAATAAAAGTTGAATTTTATCGGTAATAATTTATCTTAAAACCAGTGTGAAAGGAATGCTGACATCTAACTTGAACATGATTTATTAAGGTTAAGTTAAAACTTCATCACAAATTTAGCTATTTTATCCAAGGGTGCTGCCGTCTAGAAGAATAATATCGACTGAAATATATCTCTTAAACTAAAATTAATTAATTAAATTAAATTAATGAATTAATATTTGAGAAAAAAACTGCGTTAACATTAAGTGTCATCCACTACAAGTTTAAAAAATGTATTTGAACTTGAGTGGATGAATGAAAAGTATTTTATTAACGATTGAAAATTTGAATAAGATACGAGGGGTACTCTGAAATTTTTAGATACTCCAAGGTTTTTAAAGTTACTTTTACAAAATTTTAGGTGTTCAAAATAGTTTCCTCCAGCATGACTGCACTTCTGTAGACGAAGCCACGTATAGCTAGATCCGGAGAATAATGGTGGATATTCTATCAACTCAATTTGTTTTTGCTTAAGAAACTCAACTGTTGATCCGGCTGCATGAGAAGATGCATCGTCATGGTGAAGCATTAGTCAACTAACATTCACTTCTTGGAGAATTTCTGGAAGACATTTAGTGGTGTACCAGTTTGCTGTTACTGTCTTCTATCCTTCCAACTTGATGGCTTTGACCAATCCCGTACTTCTGAAGAAAACAGCATACATTTTGTCGTAGCCTCTCGCTACCCCTAAGATTCTCAACTCCCCTTCGGGTATTACCCGAATCCGAACGTGTTGGCTGGTTAAAGAATTCAGTAGTCATCTTAACAAATCAATCTTATTTATTGATTTTTCTTAACTAAGGAGAATATACAAATATTATTCAATTCTAAGAACAATAAAACACAGTGGAGAATGAGAAGGGATCAATAATCGTGAACGACGGAATCCGATCTGAATCTACGAAAGATCGACGCGTACAATTAGAGCTACACACCGTATACTTAATTAAATTCTATATTACTAACCTGATTTCTTATACTATAGCAGGTTCGTCTAGTTGGTTCTTTAGGATCTTGATTGGGTCAACTTAAGGTCAGGATTCCTTCTTTAAGAGGCGACTTATATTTTCAGCTATTCCCGCAGTTCTTCTACGAACTAATTTTATCCACGGCGGTGCGTTGGATTCCCAACGATTCTATTCACAAAATCTACGTTTACACTTGAAAACACTTTCTTATTTCATTTCAATCTCTCTTTCTAACTCGCTAAACCCGAACTTATATAAAATATCTCATTTGCATAAATCACGCTTTGGCTCCCGGTGGAGATTGGTTGAAATAAATAAAACATTAAAGAATATTTGAGAAGGTTAGTGAAACGCGTAAGGACCCGTCACAATTTCTTTTTTCATTGCTCATTCTCTTTTCACCATTGTTGGCGTGGGATCATCTTCAAACACCCATACTTTGCTTTCTTGACGTGTTGGAGCGTCAAAAATAGGCATGTAAGTTTTATCACCCGTTACATTCTTAGAAATTATGCGGCGGCCACCATCATTTAGCAATTTAAGGGTTTCTTTAATGATTCTGACACCTTCCTCTTTTTGGTATTCAGTTAGTTTATGGGGAACTCAACGGCAAACTACCTTTTTCATATGTAATTCTTCATGAATAATTTTGTGTATGGCCAATGCTAAGTTTCTTCTGTATTCTTTGGTAGGTACAGTGATTATCACCCATTAAAATTTTTCGTATAATAGACACATTATCCGGTATTACTGCAGACCCCGTGGCCTTCCTGTGTGTTCTTCATCCTGAAGAGAACTGCGACCGCGGCAAAATTCTTTAAACCATTTGAATATAGTATCACAACATGGAAATTCATCACCAAATGCTGATTGCAGCCAATGAATGTATTCCTCTTGATTTAATCCAGCTTTGAAATCATAAAAAAATCATGGCACGATAAAGTTCTCGCGTCAACTCCGTTTTCTCTTCAGTCAAAAATTTATTCTACGCTAAACAACTTGAAGTAACTCGGTAAAAAGTCGTCTGCTGAGTCAAAATACTTTGTATTTTCAAATTAAACCAACAATTTTGTTTGTAACTCATCCTCTGCGCGTATCTCAAAAATTTCAGAGTTACCCTCGTGTATAAAACACATAGGGAGAGTGTAATCTAATAGTAGAAATTGAATAACCATTGGTTTCTACAAATGAGATAGAGAGAGATAGGGTATATATTGCGGAAATCTACCGACAACTTCAGAGGGATGATAGTAAGTAGTATGCGGGATGACAAATCACACAACGTAGAACAGATGGTCGCAAAAACACGTTTAGCTGTGGTTATTCGCAAAAACTGTTATGAAGGGTGTGATGTTGAGTGGAATGTCAAAGGGCAGCAAGAGATCGGAAATACATTTATCAGAGGTTAAGAATGTTTTTGCAATACGAATAATGCACCCAGCTCGAAATCAGAAATACAACGAACGACAAGTGGTTGATCCGTGAATTGTTCGAAGTTCCCGCCGCTTAGGCATAACACAATCGACATCGAAAGATTGTCGGATGAGTTCAGACAAATTTGGTTGCATTTCTGACGTCAGCTGTGATGTATTGTTTACACGTGTAACATGCTTTGTGTCTTATAAATGTATTTCTTACCTAGTATATAAGCCCTTTTCTTTCTACAGTAAAACGTCGCTTATCCGAACGTTTATTATCCGGAGCGTCAAATATCCGAACCAAAGTCCAAATATATTTTCTAACAGTGCATTGCTCAACATTTGTTTCCTGTGAGATCAAAAGTGACGGGAAAATCCAAGGTGAGGGATATTTGGGGAATTTCAGTTGTGTGATTTAGTAAACATCTGCGCTGAATATTAGGTTAGTTTTTCCAAGTATATACGTGCTGTTTTGTTGAATTTTGTTAATGTAGAAATCTGGATGACATGAGATGCAAGAGACTGTGGATTTCAAATGCTAAATAATGACGAGATAGTATCTACCGTTTAAGAAGAATCCGATCCTGTCGACGATGAAACGGATCAAGACGAGGACAACAACAGCAACAATGAAAGTAGCAAGGGTGCATCAAATGCTGACACATTTCTGTGTTAGAGACAGCTATGCAGTAGTACGAACAACAATCAGAGTGCTGTCCTACTAACCTACTGCTGCTGAAAAGAACCGGAGACCTTGCAATGAAAAAATGAAGGCGTACAATGGTACAGAGAAAAATAAGTGATTATTTTCCACAATCAGGGTAAAATTGCGACATCTTGCACCTATTTGGCTTTTTCTTCAAGCACGTTTCTCGCATGTGATGATTTTCAATATTTGCATAATGTCCAGTATCACATACTGCATGGATCGCATTCGGTTTTCGGTTATCCTATTAGTCGCGTATCCGAATGGTGTCCGGTCCCAATTGATTCGGCTAAACGACGAACTACGGTATTATGAATCTCATTCTCCATAAACTGATTTTGTGAATTGCTCCGATAAAACGTGGTTTGAGACCTCTATATTCTATGTTGATTTGTCGTCCTCAAGCTGCCTACTATCATCCTTCTGAATGTGTCGGTTGAATTCGGCAACACCCTGCGTAAATATGTAAAAATTATTTAAAATGAGCAGAAATGAAGTGAAGTATTTTTGAAAGATGAAAACAAACATAACTGATTTTCTTCAAATGGAATTAGGGGCATAGTCGTCCAAAAAAGTCGATATTTTTTCACAACATAAAGGATGAGGTAATTGCTTGATGTAAGACTGTCTTTTTTTTTAAAGGTGTTGGGTGCACAATATGCGAGCAGATCTAAGAATCTTGAAATGGCTACAAGAATACTGAAATATGCACTGGATTTGAAAAATTAAAAAAAAAATAAAAAGGAGGGAGATTTTTTACAAAAAACTAAATTTTCATAGTAACTGCACGATAAACGTACAAAGTTTTTCAAAGAATAAAAATTTTACAGCCACACATTTTCTATTTCCTTGGAAATCAGTTTTTTTTAAGTATTTAACTTGTAATAAGATACATAAAAATATTTGGAAGATCTTTGTTTTTACTATACCTTTTTGCTGTACAGAAAATACAATAATATCAAGCACAAATCCTGTCAAAATATTAGCTTTAATATAAATGCTCTTAATCAGGAGTGGCTACCTCCCCTCTCAATGGAATCTCAATCTTCCTCTTCTCAAGAAAATATATTTTTTTAAGGAAAAAAAAAGTTGCTATATTTTTGTTATTGCTGATAAAATAAAAAAAAAAATCTCCGAGATGGCTTGTATTTAAAAATTATAAATTGACCTTACCTTTCTTACGTATTTAATACTTTCGCGACTTATTTTTTGTATGTATTTAGGGAACCAGGACATGCTCGAAAGTGTAAATTGCCAAATTAAGACCCTTTGTTTATGAGACATATATCTTTTAAAATATCTAATAGAGCTTAGATATTTTACGTTCTTAATAAAGATAATTTAATTGTTCTGTAGAACTACAAAAATAACTTTTCAGTTCAAAAGCTTTTTTTTCCTACTTAATTTAAGTAATACATAATTTTTGAGAACTCAAAATACATACTTATGTTTAGGTACCAATTCTTAAAAAAATATCCTTTTTTAAGCAAAATATTTTTTACACACATATAAAACAATACACAAAGACAGTGAACCTATTTTTTAGTGAAAATTTAGTATAGTTTCTTTAAAAAAATTACGAAACTTTTAAATTTGGAAATTTTTTCTTTTTCTTTTTTCTGAATAAAACTATTTTTATCAAGTTAGGCACTATTTTAATAGAAAAAAAATTCAGTTCACTATATGCATAGGCATCTTGTATAGAAGTATAAAAAATCTGGAATCTTATAGTGCAATTGTTTTTTTTAAAAATGTACCAAAATGCAAAAAAAAAAACAAAAACTTCTGAGAAAGAGCGAAAAAAAAAAAAATAATGTTTTCACATATTATACACTTGATTAATATTTGCTTGCCTATTTTATATGCCTAATAATAATGCTTAATCATTTTCTACAGTTACAAAAAGTAATTTTAAATTCATATGTTTTTTCCCTTTGTTTTAGTTAACATGAACATAATTTTCGAGATATATATTTTCATGCTGGTACCACTTCTTAAAAAAATATTTCTTGAACATACAAAAAATTTTACACATATGTATAAAGCAAAATATCAAACGTAATGAACCAGTTTTTTAATGAATTAACTGCATAATTTCTTTGAAATAATCATAAAACCTTAAAATTCTGAAATTCTTAATTTTCGAGATCTTGTAATACATATTATGCCACGGAATAGCGGGGATATTCATTCAAATGAAAAAAAATTGAAAAGTTTATATAGATCAAACACAGGGGAAACTACCCATTTAAAATATATCAAAAGGGACGTGGTCATTTGTTTAAAATTTTTATTTTTCATATTTTAGGGCTATTTTATTAACAAACATATAAGTATTATACATTTTTAGGTTCAGAAAGATATGCACTATTTTTTAGAACTAAAATTGAAAAATCGTTTTTTTTTTGAAATATATGATGTCCTGGTTTCCTTAATACTATCATGTACTGATATTCTCGGAGACAAAAAAAGAAACACATTAATAATTATTTTGTATGCTTAAGCTGTATTTCAAGGCAATTTATCTTCGTATTTTTAATTTATATATAAATAGCGTTTTTCTCCAAAGTAATACAAACCGTATATTTACGTGTAAAAGCCGAGATTTTTTGGAACTGCTAGAAGTTAAAACAAAGGGTCAACTTACAAACGAATCCATTAATTTGGAAAAAATGTGGTTTAGGAAATAAGGGTTTTAATATTTTCCATTAGCGATTTTAATTTTGTAACTTTTTTGAGTGTTTTGAATGGAACTGATAAAAAAAAAAAAATAAAAAAGTCACGTATAAATCCTTTAAGTTCAGTAACTGAAATCTAGTATTCGAATAGTTTGCAAAATCCACATGTGAGTCTAAATGCATATGATCATCATGCAAGGAGTTTTTCCTCTAGTCCATTGTTCCTTGAACTAGGGGTCGGTTTTCAGTCTACAAGTTTTTCTGCTGGGTTTAAATTAAGTGGTACGTTAAATTTAACCAGGCTCAGTAAAAGTGCGTACACTAATTTATGAGAACAAACTCTTGTCTGTGATTTCAGAAGTTAGTGAACTATGAATGAAAAAAAAACAGCTTCTGAACTGCTTTCTGCTAGTGCTACATCCTTCTAAAAATAAAATAATTAAATGTGGTATTTCAGTTGATGGAATGTGGCAGGAGCGTAGGGGTTACACTTTCATGATAGGGTGTGCCACAGCTTTGTCAGTTGACACCGGTAAAGTAGTGGACATTGAAATAATGTCGTCATATTGTCCCATCTGCAGAAAGGTTTGTAAAATGCCTAAAAGCATTGAGTCGGAAACATTTGCAGCATATCACGTATGCCATAGTAATTTTCAAGATTCTGCATTAAAAACGGAAATTGTTGGTGCTACTAGAATCTTTCAACGTTCTATTGTGAAACGAGGCCTTAAGTATGCGTTCTATTAAAGGTGACGGGGATTCTAAGAGCTTTATCAGTGTCAAAGATACTTCTGGTAAAGATAGTGTCACAAAATATGAATGCATCGGTCATGTTCAAAAGAGAGTAGGTGTGAGATTGCGCAAACTAAAGTTGAAAAATAAAAATCTGTGTGGTAAAGTCAAACTCACCGACTCTTTTACTAACCGATTGCAAAACCATTATGGGATTGCTGTTCGTAGCAATGTTGGAAACCTCTCCAGTCTTCAACAAAATGTTATTGCGGCCCTGTTTCATTGCTCATCAAATGTCGAGAAACCCATGTATAGACAGTGTCCCATCGGAAAAGATAGTTGGTGCTATTACCAGCAAGCACTATCATGTGGCAAAAAGCCAAAAGAAAAATATAAAGGTTTAATCCAATGAAGTACTAAACATGATTAAGCCTACATATTTAGAATTATGTACCAAAGAACTACTTACTAAATGCCTGCATGGGATAACACAAAACTCAAAGGTTGGGTTTAATGGTATTATATGGCAGAGAGTAACAAAAAAAGTTTTCGTGTGCCTCAAAACTTTAAAATCTGGTGCATTGGATGCTGTTATACAATATAATGATGGGTAGAAGGGTTGTGTGTTGACATTTTAAAAACTCCAGGTAGTATGCAAAATTTTTTTATTGATTGTTCACGTCAAACCAGGTGCTAAACAAAGATTTTTTTCCCATAAAAAATATTAAATATTTTTTTTAATGTATATAGCCCATTCCTTAATAATTTAACTGTTGGAAAGAAAAATGGACACACATAATTTAAACCTCTTTAACATTTACAATGAAATTACTTTATGGTTTTGTTGTTTATATTATTTATAAACCTTAGCGCTTTGAAGTTTTTACTTCTTGATTGATCCATTTAAGGTGAAACAGAGCCCCCCCCCTAAAATAACAAAAATATCGAAAAATTCGTATTTACATTTTTCTATTGCCAATATATTTGGAAAACTTGCCCCAAAATTTCAAATTGGAAAACCAAATAGTTTTTAAGATATTTGAAGTCATTTAAGTCTAGATTTTAGTTTCGGCTTCATTTTAAGGCATCTTTGCATTTCTAAACTGAATTAATTAAAAATATTTTTGAGCTCAATCCTTTTTTTCAGTGTGAAATGTCTGTTAACTACAATTTTTATTATTAAAACCATTTCTTTTTGCTTATGTCTTGAGTTTTTTTGAGTTCCCTCATAGTTTAGTTAATTAAGATTGTTCTCAAAGCACAATATTTATTTTTACACATATTTTATAAATCTTAGAAACATTTTAATTTGAAAACCTGTTGAGAAAAGACCAGGGCCAAAACGTACTCAGGTTTCAATGTGAATAATATTTGGAAGAGATGACATATGATGGAAATAATATTCAGCCCTCAGCTGATACTACAATGAGACTACAGAATACAAATTGTACAGAAAGAACTGAATATTTCCATGATGTACGAGTACCAAACTACATTATAGGAAACATTTCTATATTATAGTATTTTAAAGTCGTGAAACGAAAACTCAAACTTACTAAGCTACCCCGATTTAAAACTGAAAAAAATTAAGTTTTATGTACAAACCTGGAAAATTTTAGATTAAGTTAGTATCATTATTATTTTGCATATAAATGCTTTGTGTTTCAAAAATTTTGCGAAAATATTAGGTTAACATTGAGATGAATATATTGTCGTTTTAACGAATTCTTTTAATATTATGCAAAAATATATTTTGAATTAAAAAATGTTATCTGTCATATTTAATTAAAGCAGTGTTTTAATGTAGAGCCAAATTTAGAAAATATCATAATAAAAAAATTAGAGATTTTCTGGCATTATTATAGATTTTCTTTTATCTCTTAATAAATATTTTTTAAATGTGTTTATCTCAGACTTTTAATTATGAATATATAAGTGTATTCTCTCTCTCTCTAACCGTCAAGGCTTTTTTTTTCTGTGCAAGATAGAGTTTTGAAATCTTTTGTATTTTCTCCCAATTATATGTTCTTTAAAAGTTAGTATACAGTTTGGTCTAGATCTCTAGTTATTTTTCTTAAAAAATGCTAAAATTAATATTTAAAAATTGTTTGCTTTTTTTCGCAGATTTAGCTATAAAAATAATTATTAAAAATCAACAAGGGAATGGAATTTCAAATCCGTGTACTAACTTTTGTTTTCAATAATCTAGAAAACATAAATCACTTAAAATGACTAAAAATTTTTAAAAAAAGTGTGCATTTCATAAAAGTTTTCAGAATCTTTGAAGTTTTTTTTTTTAAAAAAAAATTGTAAAATAATGGCTTGCCAAACTGACTTTTCACTTTCAGAATCAACTCAATAATATAATCTGAAAGAAAAACATAAATTACTTTTTCTATTACAGTCTCCACAAGAACTTTTTAAAAAGGTAACTGTGCAGACTTATATTCATTCTCAATTTCTTTTATCACAAAAATTATTTAAAAAAATTGTTTATTAAATACTTTACTAATACTTTCTTATTTCTTTTATACAACGGTATGAAAACTTAGAAACCTCTGTGATTTATTGAGAGAAACAAGTAATATATAGTTTGAATAATTATTTGCAAACTTTCTGAAGAATGGAGAACATTTTACACTAGGTAACATAATTATTTATAGGAAATAGTTTTACCGAGAGAACTGTAATTATTACACCTCCTTTAATTAGTGTTCTTAGTACGAAGTCTTAATTAATACTTTTGAGGATCAGCTGCGAAGATTGCCCCATTCACAGCTTTTGGGGAAGAGGGAAGGAAAAGATATTTAAGAGATAGAATGAATGGAAATAGAAAAATAAATGTAAAATAATGTTAATAAAAGAAATATACTGCAAAACAATGTCTCATCTTGTTTGGATTATTTGAAATAAATGAAATATGAAAAAGGTCTAAATAGCTTGATAAAAATATATGCAATGAAGTGAAGAAAGAAAAGTATCAAATACGAAAGTTTCAATTTAACTTGTACTATAACTGCGCAAGTTAAAAATAAATAGGCTATAGATGTGAGAGCCCAATTTTTCTGTATAGGTCAAAAGAAGGAACATTTAAATGAGGGAAGAAAGTGAGTTTATATATATATTAATTCCACTATAGAGTTACTGATGATGGTTTTCGTAATTTTGGACCTCTGTGAAGTGAGGAAGACGACACCTGAACTGTCATCCCACTCGTAAATTCCACATCACACCACTTTTTTAAAGTGGAATGCTACATTAAGTTATTAAATTCGTCATGAGAATCATACACATGCGTGCATATATGTATGTTTTTGTTTAAAGGATGTTGCCGAATTCAACCGACAAATTTAGAAGGGTGATAATAGGCAGCATGAGTGCGACAAACCACCACCATAAAACATGAGGTCGCAAACCACGTTTATGGTAGAGTGAGTGAGTGAATATTAACGTCGCACTCTTCAGTTACACGATGGCTTTGGGCAACGGACCTCGTCATTTTCAACCATGGTTAAGAAACGAGGTCGACACCTGACCCTCTCCTAACTACCACATCACACCAACGAGAGGTCGTTTGAGATCTCGACAGCTTTAACGTGCATCGCTTCCCTACACGACGGGTCTTCAGTGGCACTGGGCTGGAACTCATGACACGCCAGCCACGAGTTCGATACCTTGAGAATTTGTCTACCACGGTCACATGTTTATGGTCAAAGTAATTCACAAAAACGGTTTTGAAGAGTGTGATGTCAAGGAGATGTAAAGGGACAATAAGTAAGAAAGACGTTTAATACACGTAAAGTATGTTTACAATACGAACATTGTTTTACAGATTGAAATATAAAATGTAACTGGATTTGTTCGAACACATCCGGCAATCCTTTATCCGTTGGTGTTGGCTGTGACCTATGCATCCGCACCCTTGAAAAAATTTTGTGACAATCACTGGCCGTTGCACTTTTGATGTCTATATGTGGTTCATTGTTTATAATTTAAGTGGGCTCTATGTCTAATAAATGTATTTCTCACCCTCTTATTGCACCTTTTCATTCCACTCTCTATATATACATCACCCCCTTCATAACTGTTATTGTGAATTACCCCGACTTAACGTGGTTCGCAACCCCTTGTTCTATAGTAATTTGTCATCCCCATGGTGCCTACTATACCCACTCTGAATTTGTTGGTCGAATTCGACAACACCCTGTATAAAAAATTTGAACACGTCGAAGATGCCTTCGTTACAGGGTTTTTATGA
This sequence comes from Trichonephila clavata, assembly GCA_019973975.1. Lineage (NCBI taxonomy): Eukaryota > Metazoa > Arthropoda > Arachnida > Araneae > Nephilidae > Trichonephila > Trichonephila clavata. The sequence continues at coordinate 69,021 of BMAO01011346.1, forward strand.
CTGTCTTTGAAGTATTTATATCTTTAGTATAATATTAAAATTAAGTTCAATGTAATTCTATTTATATTTGCATAAATTTAAATATTTATAAGTAAAGTTTCATATTTAAAAGTCTAAATTTTTGACAATGCATGCATGGGATGTATCAAACAGCTAAACTTGCTCTTTGGTTTAAAAATAAACAGAGCTATTTTCTAAGATTGGTCAAATGATTATTTTTTTTTTACTCGGCGAGGAAAGTTTTTCACTCCACTTCGACCCAGCAGGTATACCAGCTATTTCTAAGGTTATGATCAGTCTTATAGGTAACAAAAATATTATATATTATCTCTGAATGGTTTTGAATCAATTTGAAATAAAATGAACTTTGGTTGAAAAGATGGGAACACAGGACGCGAAACATCAAAACCAATGGGGAATTGTATGTAGCTAATATTTCAACTACTTGTCTGCTTAAAATTGAAAGGTTTAAGTAATTCTTGCATATATAGATAGTTTTAATATACATTTAGAGAGTTATAGGGATTTTATTTGACACTTGAATAAAATTTAACTAAAAATTTATGCTCATGCGAATAAATAAATATTTTATAAAGTATGAATTAAAGCAAAAAGTCGTCTTAAGGTATCCGTCTACCATAAAATTGTGAATGTTGCCAAAAGTTGGCAATCTTTTCATGATTTTATTTTATAGTATACATCTTATTAACTTTATAAAAATATCAAGTTTATTATTTTTCGTTTTCTAGAGCAAAAACTACAAGTGCTTTAGTAAAAGCAGATGCCTTTAGTTAGAGAAAGATGGCATACTTTAAAACCCGTTTTACTCGAAATGTGTTTTTTTGAAAATACCCAAACGGAGACAGCGATTGCTCAAACAAACCGTTTTGAAAATAATTAACTGAAAATTTGCTTATGATCTGTATACCTAGTAGAAGTGTTCTAACGTTCAGATTTATCAATTACTGTTTTATTACAAATTTATAGTCCCTTATGTGAATATAATCACTGTTTTATTAGCAATTTGATATAACTAAGAGAAAGTACTCTAGTTTTTGGAAAAATTGAAATATCTCTTATCCTAAAAGTCATTTTAAAAATGAGTAGTGTAGCAACACATCAAAATTGAAAATTTGTTTGTAAACTTTTCGTACAGAATGGGCCTGTTTATGTCATTTTTTGTCAATTTGTACCCATTATTTTACTTCATAGTAATAAGTTTCTTTTACTCTTCATAATTTTATCATATTTTTCTTACAATGTACTAAACAAATCCAAAAACTAAAATAAAATCCTCATAAACGGGGATCTAAATCTAAAAAAAAATCCCCATACTTCCACTTTTTAAAAATTCCAATATCAACTATAATGCGCAGTATGGATATTAGAATCTAGATGGTCCTAGATTTTGCATATTTTTCACAACTACACCAGGCTCAAATTTCTGAAATGTAATTTATGCAACGTATAAGTATTGTTTATTAATGAACCATATGACTAATTTAAAACCTTTTTATTCTGAAAAGCCTTATTCGTGTTTACAAACAATTAGTCTCTATATTTTACATATAATCTAAATTTCGATTAGATTAAAGGAAATTCAGTACACGCAAACTTTCATCCTTCTCTTAAATATATGGTATCAGTAATTAGATTTAAATCAAAGAAATGTCAATGATATTCTGAAAATATGCTTGCAATCCTTAAAATATATCGTGATCTTAAAAGGATTTTAAACACACACGCACAGACTAAAAGAGTTTATGTATGTATGTGGGAGAGAGATAGAGAGAGAGACACACACATGTATCTAAGAGCCTTAAATCCAATCTCCTAACTCCAGATGGAAATTTTAAGATTTGCTATACATGGTTCTAAAAACTCGTATGAAAAGTTATTTGAAAAAGTAAAACAATTTTATCAAAATTGGTGAACTGAAGTTTTGATAGTACCCGTCGAATTAAAATATAAATTTCGTTCTTATTATTTTATTAGCTGAAATTAGTCCAAATTTCTGGAAATCAAACGCTCACATAAAATAGACTGAGAACATAATAACTATTTCATTGGAGACATACCTCATAATTTTGAATCATGGTCAAGTAACGAGAACGACATCTGAGCTGGTACCCCTTCTCCGAATTTCCACACCTCGCCAAGTGGAGGAGTTTGCTTAACTTGCATCACCCCCCCCCCCAATACGGCGGGTGGAGATTGGCAGAACAAGAAGTAACTCAATAGTTGTAAAGTGATATTGCGAGTGACAAATAAATTAATTGTTGAGCTAATAATTACCTTGAAGTCCAGTGGCTGAATGGTTAGTGCATCGCGCTTTCACAGGCTGACCACTTGACCGGAACATCTGCTCATGCACCTCAGGGCCCAAGGTCGCGTATACTGAGTTGGATACAGTAGGTCTTGGCCCTCAAAGGCTGTTGCGCCACTGAGTTGAGTTGTTTAATAATTACCTGTGTACGTAGTTTTGATATAACATTAAACCCTTATCAGTTATATGTAAGAAGATAAATTATATATTTTATGGAGAAATATAATTTATCATTTATCTCGGCTTTTAGCTATATTTTGAGCAATAACAAAGATAAAATTTGACGGTACACTATATTTTTGTTTTTCGAATAATTGTTTAATAAACTTCCGGAAAGGAGTATGAAATCTATAAAATTGAAAGAACAGAATAGAATCATACTAAATGAACCATCAAAAATAAGGTTGATACTCAGAAAAAAGTGTCATTTTCTCTATTGATGACGATTTTTTTTTTTTTTTCTAACTCTAGTTTGGAAAGTTCAATTTACTCAAGACAAAATTTACTTTTAGAATAGTTAACCTGTTTTTATTAGATCGTACAGAGTTTCTTCAAGAAATCAAGTAAAATTATACCCCTTTCTTCTTCATTGGTTTTGAATTGTGTGATTGTTTCTCTGTAGTTAGTAGCATACTGCTGCAAAATTTCTGGATAGCTTTTTTTCAGATGTTAAACTTACTTAAACTGCAATGTTAAAAGCGAAGATATTCTAGACTATTTTTTCTCGATGTTTCACACATGGCAATTAAGTTTGTCTTCAAACAGAATATTCTTTGTCTACCCATCAACTTGAAGACTTACCGCTTCAATAAATTTCCATTCAATTATTTTCTCTGAAGAAAATTTATTGATGGTTTCTCGAGCCTTATGATAGAACTGGGTTCATTTAAGTAGCATAGCACAAAGGCTTCTCATCAATCTAATATATTTTTGACGTAGAACATTTCAACAGAAAATTGCCTCACTTTGTCTAAATGAAGAAAAATAGCTTTCACGGGGGGAATAAATGTCGTATAATTCGTGATAAGGGACGATAATTATAAAATCTTCAGCCAAGTTCCAACAGCCATCATCAACATTTGATTCATATTTTAGATAGATAATGACGAGATGGTATGGGAAAAACTGAGAAATACATTTTCCCATTAGCTTATAAATGCCTCAGCAAATATATATATATATATATATATATATATTTGTTTCGTCACTATTACCAAACTACACCTGATCTTTCTCAAAAAATTTCAGAAATTTCTTTGCAGTAAAAACACTTTTCTTAGGGAGAGTTGGTACCCCCTATACCGACAATGTTAAATTGAGTTTTTTATATACTTTTTTTTCTCTTTTCTTAAATATAAATGCTTCAAATTTTATCTATATAATAATTAGACTTCTATATTTATACTGAAGTGAGATTTTTCAAATATATTGCTTATTTTTTTCAAAAACATGCAACATAAAATATCTTCATGAACTTTTTGAAAATTGTCTTTTTTTTTGTTACGATAACTGCTCTCTAGCAAAATATTTTGGGAAAATCCCCAGAAGATCACTTCAGTTTATATAGTTATATATCAGTAATAAGCATTAAAAGTTTCAGGTGCAATCATACAGTAGATTCTGAGAAAAAGATACACGCAGTTTTAAAAACATCATTTTGAAAAAATTACATTTTTAATATAAAATGTTACTTTATCACAAAAATTATGAATTACATCCTGAATTTTTTCCCTATTCTTTTAAACATTAGCTTCTCAATTTCTTTTAAACCTTTTTTGTTTTCTGTTTTACTTAAATTGCCCAGAAAATACATTCATAGCATTTTTCAGTTTTTGTTTAATTAGATTTTCTGTAGTATTTACATAATTTTCCTCAAATTATGTATCAATCTTTGAAGAAATTTTCAGCTTTGATGCATTACCTTCATCAAAGCTGACCATAAAGCATTATTAATACAATGTAAAAATGTATCAATATGGTTTTAGTATGCATTTGGGAATACATGATTATATATATGTATATGAGATTACTGAAAGTTTCAATAGGGTTTAAAATTATTATTTTTTGTTACGATATCTGCTTTATAGCTAAATGTTTTAAGAATATTTTAAAGATATCACTTTAGTATACACAATTATGTTTAAGAAGAACATAGAGTACATGCATACATTAAATTAACAGACAATTTTTTAAAATTATAAATTTTAGAAAACAGTAATTTTTTTCAAAATCTTATCTCGTAAGAAAAAATTCAGCACTATAAACTATTGTCCAAAATGTAATAAATGTTGATATATTCTTAATTTCCCTTCAATTTTCATTGATATACTAGAAGATAGGAAATTTCTATTACTATTATTTTGATGAGAAAGCGGGTTTTTACATATGCACTACACTTCGGGAGTATTTTAGCATATATCACCTGTCCAGTATCGATGTTGGTAGCAATAAGTGCACCATTCAAAGAACACATTCCTACACATTTTGAACAGAATCCTCACAAACAAGTTTTACAGTAATTAAAAGCATAAATATCCTCTAAGCGTAAGGATAAAATTTCGAAGGAGATAATACACTACAAAATATTCCCCTGCGTTCTAAATTTCAAGTCATTAAAAGCAAATGTTCTCATAACATTTACAAACTTCGCTCCAAAAGCAGATAAATAAGTTAACAGTTAAACTTGAAGTTATTATACAGTTAATCTACAGTTAATTGTGTATAATTAAATTTTAAAAAAATGTAGAGGCTTTCTCAACTGCTTCCCAGGTTAAAAAGATTAATATTTTTTTTTTTGTCCAATGGGCTGCGGAATGGTATTTTTACAATTGCAGACCTAGTACATCCCCAAGAGCTGGTATCACTCTTTAGTGTGGCGCCATATAGGCGGATACCAATTACCGCAGGTAATTTTGACGCCGAGTTTTCCCCGCAGAGGGAGGCACTGGAGCTCTGACGAGGCGAACTTGTACCAGGATTTTATTTCCCGACAACGCCCAAGCCAAACAGACACTCTAGGGATCTTTTACTTGCCGTATAATCATATGACATGGCCGCTGTCGATTTTCTGCATCACGAAGATCCACCGACTTGGGCCAGGGTCGAACCCGCAACCTTGGGTGCAGAAGGCCAGTGACAAACCAACCACGCCACCCATCCGGCTAAAAGATTAATATTTACTCTTTTATCGGTCAAAGTGGGCGAGGCACATCAACTGATTATTTTTTAAAAGTCATTTTAACATACTTCTAATTCATAAAATGGAAAATTTGTTACATCATTGGAACGATCCCGATTTGGAGATTTTAGAAATAAAAACTTGCAATCCATATTTTGAAGATGTTTAGCCTACTGATTCCCGTTAAATTTTGATATATATTTGCAGGCTGTCGCATGGTTTTTGTGGTAGACTTTAAGGGAAGGTATGGAGCATCACAAGGATTCAGATTTGAATAGCAACCCTCGTACGGAAACATTATGGGAAAGTAGTATGGAGAGGTACAAGAAACGAATTCTAAGACAGTGAGAACATCTGAAATTCTTATTGGTGAAATATATTTCATGTGGTTTGGTAGATGATATGTGAAGATGTCACAAAAGATATTCAATGTTTTCACAATTGCTAACGATGCATGCGTTGCAGCATTTGAATTGCACCTGTTTTTTTTTTATATTTGAAGTAGCATAAACAATTCCTGCAACCAGATTCATTTCAGAACCCACAGGTGTTGTGTACACATTGCACTCCCAAAAAGTAATCCGTGCTGCTGAAATAGAGGAGAGCGTGTGGCCAGGATACGTTCCACCCCTCCCAATTCACCGGTGACCAAACACCTGATTTAAATGTTCACGAACACATCTGCCAAAATAGGGATGTGTCTCATCATGTTGAAACCACATATGGCATATGAAAGGTTATGGCACAGGCTCTTGCAAAAGCATGAGAAAATCTGCAGATGGTATGGGTGTAAGCCTTCACGTTGCAAAACGCGATGGATACTACGCCGAGATCCTCCTACGGCTGCAGCGATGGCTCGTACGCTGGTACTTGGATTCCTTCCAATGGTATGTAACACATTTTGTTCCATGCTGAGAGTTCGAGTCCCTCGTGTCCTGCCCTCGCTATACCTCAGTATTTCTCAAACTGTGGGATGCCCCCCTTTGGGGACCTCGATAACTCTTCAAGGGAGTCGCGAGCATATTGAAAAGTTGAAAATAAAATATTTAAAACGGTTGTTTATTTATTGAAAGAAAGCAAAACAAGCATTCTGAGAAAACAAAAAAAAATAGATAAAACAAGCGTTTACACTCACATAATATACAGTCGACTCTCGATAATTCGAAGTTGGAGGGTCCGATGAAAAACTTCGAATTATTAAGAGTTCGAATTATCAAGAGGGTAGGAAAAAATTCCCTCCCAAAACTCACGAAGATAAATTTTTTTCTAACACTTTTAAATTTGAAACTAAGTATTGGAGCAAATATTGTACATGTGTATGAGATTATTTTGAAATATTTTTAAAAAGTACATATTATACAGTATAAATATTTTACAGAAGTTAAAAGTCCTTGTATTAAATGAACACATACTGTACATCATTATTTTTTTCTATTCATTTTACATTTAATTTACAACAGTCGTGGTAGCCAAGAGGTCATTGTCACGAATTCGTGTCCCATACATCATGGTTTCATCCCCTCGTTCGGCTGAACCCCCACCTTGTAAACAAGGCGATGTACATTAAATCAGCTGTGTCTCAAAGTTCTCGCGTTGACGTGTGTGTGTGTGGAGGGGAGAGAGTTAGGAGGATGGGGTTCCAGCTCAGGTAACGTCCTCGTCACTTGACAGTGGGTCGAAATCCCGAGGTTCGTCTCCAATAGTTCTTGTGTTACTTTATAGTAGGACGTTATTAAAAACTCATGTTTGTACCTAGTGAGGAATTTTATTGCATTTTTATCATATTCAAAATAAGTGTTAAAAAAGCACTATACACACTCTTTGTATATTTCAATGAACTGAGATTGCATATAACTTGATAGTAAATTACTAAAGCATCAGCTAATAAGGTCTAAGTACTGCATTAATTCGAATATAAGCCTCACTTTTTTCCAGTGTTAAGGTTACTGAAAATCGGGTGTGACTTAGAATCGAAGGGAAAAAAAATTGTAAAATGGGGCAATTAGAGCAGCGATACTCAACCTGCGGCCCAACGGGTCTTTTTAAGTGGCCCGGTAATGGCCCATTGCTCTAAGAAATTCATTTATTTATGAAAATCTGGAGGGAAATTCTTCGTTAAAAAACCAAATATATCAATTTTCCTTTTGGCTTTCGATGTCGTATGGGTGCGAATTGATATATTTTTTTCTGATTAGAGATAATAGAGAACAGGGGAGTGATGACCATTTTATGAGGGGAACTAATTTTTAACTGTCTTTCATATCTTGCAAGGGAAAAATATTCGATGAAAATAGACTGTTTCAAGACTATTGGGAGGTTGACTATTTTGTAGTGAAAAGCAAGCATTGTGGTAATTGTTGGATTTGTCGCGAAAGTGTTGTATTTAAAAATACCAATAAAAAACAGTAATCGTTCAATGACACTTTTCTTCGAAGATCTTTTTCAATAAGTGATAAATAGGCTTTCTTGAATAATGTTTACAACAGCAAAAAAGTGTTTTGTTAGTGTTAATGTGACACCGGTAACAAAGGCACCCTATGAAATTTGTTACATTATTGATAGTGATATGAAACCATTTACTGATGCAGAAATTGTGAAAGAGTGATTCTTAAATGCCTCCAGTTTAGAAAAATTTACTCATAAAAATAAAAAATATAAAAAATAATAACTAAAAAAAGCAAAATAGGAGTTTTAATAATTTGATCAGTTTCTACATTTTAATTTGTATATGTTATCTTTGTCTTAGCATCTCCCCGCCTCCATTAATTCTCATGTTACGGCCTGCTTGAAATATGCATTATATGTATGCAGCCCACGTGAAATAGCTAACATATGTATGCCACCCGGCAGAAAAAAGGTTGAGTACTCTTGAATTAGAGCAATTACAGGTTCATGTATGTATTTAAAAGAGCATAATAGGGTAAAATACCTAACTATTCCCTTCTTATTAGTTCACATCTTAAATTTATTTTAGTTCCGTAAAATTGGGTATTGATAAACCATTTTACATTATTTTTCATTTTTCATAAAAAAAAAAAAACATACTGAGAATCAGGGTTAGGTTTAGATTCGAGCATTACAGCAATTTAGAAAAAATAAAACTGAAAAAGAAAAAAAAAACCCATATTAATTTTAAGCAAGCTGCATTTGTAAATTTAGAGGCATTTAAATTAGAAATTTTAAACGGTTTTACAAACTTTGAATATAATTTTAATTTAAATTTGAATCAATTACTAATTTACTTTATTTATGCATTTTTATATATTTACGGTGAAAATATTAGAAAGCCAAAAATTCAAACTGAAGAAATATAAAAGTACAATACTAGGCTCACAGAATGTTATTTATGATTCTGACCTACATTTTAAAGGCGTAGCTGTAATATTTTCATATGCTCTAAACAATGGCGCAAAACGACAGAAACACGAATTTATAATACTACATGCTATGTAGACTCATCTGCTTTTTAAAATAAAATTTTCTTATTATTTACCAATTAAACAATTACAGTCGTGACATTTCAAACATCTCATCTGAAAAAAAAGTTAAAAGAAAAATCAACGGAAAACTAAAAAAAATGTCTGAAGAAAAGCGCACCTAACGGAAACAAAACCAAGGCAACTGGCTAATGTTGTGTTTCGGTTTCATCTACCGTCGTTATGACAACGGCGACATATTTGGCGACGGGCTCCCTTTTTTGGCAAGTGTTACGGCGAATGCGATTGGCTGGCGCCGGAAACGTACGAGAAAAGTGTGGTGTTCTGTGAAGAGAGCAGGACAGTGGCAGGATAGTTTATGTTTGGCGGCAGCGCATGGGAAGAGCTACCAACGGCGAAGAAATATACAGGCAAGTGTGGATGTTTATTTAATATGTTTATGATGTTTTAAGCGCAAAGTTTAGGAATGACTTTGAAATTTTGTGAAAAGTCAGTTCCGATGCATACATTAATAATTAGAAGATAATAAACAATAACATGCAATAATTTAAACATTGCAAAGGATTGTAATAAACATCTTACTTTATTGCACAATCTCCAGGTTGTAATAAAATTTGCTTCATATAATAATTAAATGAAAATAAATCATATATAAATGCATCATAAATGATCTTCAGTAGGAAATTAATTAGTTTGATTTGAAAATATTTATTAACGGCAAAATATTATAAATATTAATGTAAATATAAATTTTTGGATGCATTCAATACGACATATAACCAATAAAATTATATTTGCTGCACAGAATGTTTTAAAATCACGAGAGGAAAATTCTACAGCAAAATGTAAAATAACTGCATTTTATATAAAAAATAAAATTGGCTGCAAAATTTTGTATCATTTTTTTTTGTACATTTCCGATTGTATGTTTTCTAATTTCAATTGGCTTCTAATTCTAAATTAATTTGCTAATTTTATTTTCATTCTATTTTTGAGGATTTTGATCAATTATCAAGGAGTGTGACAAGTTAAATTAAAAAAAAATTTAAACTTTTTAAACTATAAATTTTGTACGCGTCTTACAAAAGACGCTTTTTTTCCAGCCTCACTTATGTTAATAGAGAGTAAGACCATTTTGTGCAACGTGTAAAATATTATTTATAGGTGAATTGATGAAAATACTGAATTAAATTACAAAAAAAAAAACCCCTTTTAATGAAGTCTTAGTCCACGTTTTAAGAAAAGAGCAATCATAAAACGAAAACTTATGAAAAAATTCTGAAATTAAATATCAAAAATCTAAAATACTGCATTGCAAATATTTTAACAAATGTAAGGTACTTTAACTCTTAAATAATTAAATTTAAAGCTATTAACCTAATATTAATAATTTCTTAAGAATTACGTTATAACTAATAATAATTAAATAAATAATTAAAATCTGAAAACGATTTTTTTGTATTCTTCCTGTAAAAATGCACTTATTTATGCATCCAAAATGCTTGAAATTTCTGTAAATAAGTTTTTTAAAAGTTGCTGGGGCTTGATGCATAATTTTAAATTTTAATAATAAAGATGTTGCAATATGCACAAGACATTTTTCTACAAGATTTAGTGTTTAAATTTATTAATTTACATAAGATTATGTATAAATATTCCGCTCCATGATATTTGTCTCTTTAAAACTTGTTAAAATTATATATGCTCTAAAAAACTAATTTTGTAATAAAAAAATTGTGAAATTTATTCACCATTTATTATATAATTGATGTACTTTTTCTGTTAAGAATTTAAATATTCACTAAACCGGGATGAATTGATAAGGTTTGATTTTGTATGAGGTGGTTGATTTCTGTGTGTGTGTTAGAATTATTCTTTAACGTTTTCTACATATGCGTTTAAATCTGCAATTAAGAACTTTAACTTTAAAATCAGTTTATAATCTTGATAATATTTAGAACGGAATGTAAAATATATTCAAGTTTATACTTGAAGAACGGCATTTTGATTCAGAAGCTTTGCCGAATTCGAAGTGTAGAATTTGATGCAAAATAATTATTAACTTCCAAATTTTAATTTGGAAAAAGCATGAAAGTAGTTATTTAAATAAAATATAAATAATTACTTCCATGGTGCATTTTCGCTGATTATAAAATTTGAATCATTTTATGAGCTATTGATATTTAATGTTATATTATTATTCTTTAAAAAAAACTTTTTATTGCAGTCACTGAATAAAATCGTTTGTCGAAAATGTTTGCTGTATAAATTATGTTTTTTAACCAATAAAAGAAGCAGAGATAAAACGAATTATTCAACGCAGCAAACTTTTGAAATCCAAATAACTTTTTTATACGCGTTTTCAATGTTAGAATCAATAAAACGTACAAATTTGCTTTATATATTTCTTACAAATACACAAAAAAACAGAGCTCTTCTGACAAAAATATAAGATCGAGAGATGCATGTTCATGAATTTTAAAAACTTGGAAGTCTCTGCAATAAATCAATCCATGCAGATTTTTATGGATCCCAACAGGAATAGATTTCAATTGCACGAGAAAATCATTTTATTCATCTAATTTTAGAACACGGAATTAAATCTCGAATTCATCTCATCGCTGCATCTAATTAGGTTTGTGCATTGCTTTTCTTTGTAAAACGTACTGCTTGCGACCTATTTCCAATATACCAGCTCGTCTAATGAAGAAATGTAAAGGTATTTTCCACTGAATGAAATAAAAGTTTCAACTTTCTTTTGTTCAGAATCAACGTATTGTTTAATTTAAAGATCTTCTTTTGGCAATTTGCATTTTGTGGAGCTAATAATAAAGGCAAAACTCTCAAATCGATAATTTTCCCTCTACTAGAGTGTTTCTATAATAGGATTGCAATCAGAATTTCCTTGAAAAATGCAATGCAAATTCAGTCGCTAATTTTAAACATTCTTTGATTATATGCGTTTTCGTTAAAAGGCTTGCTTTTATTAATAAAGGTTTGAAAGGTTTTCATTATTCTTGTAAAGTGTCATAATGGAATTTTAAACTCACGATACTACCTACGGCTTGTAGAAAATTTCCTCATTGATTGGGATTAGTTCGGTGAATCCTGTCTATTGATATGATTTTAGTTTGTTTGAATTTGTAACCAATATGTATTCGTATAATTCATAGAGCTAAACTCATGTGATGTCATACCCACATGACTGCAGTCACGTGTTTACAGCCAATCAGCTTGTGCACTTCACTGTTTCCCATTTTTGTTTCTTGTCGTACTTTCCTATTAACATGTAATTAAAATAATTTATTTAATCAATTCCTACTAAAGTAACCAAAGAAATTTTTGTTTAATTACTTTTTATTAAACAGTTCCATAATTAAAATAAAATATGAAACAAAAAGAATCAAAAAATATATATATTTTTATTGAGAACATTTATAAATCCCGTGCAAACACCGCACAGTATCACACGGGGGGCTTATAGAAGTAAGCGTGAAGCACACAAAACAAAGAACTAATAAGTCATGAAGGATTACAATACAAACATCCATGCCGTCTCCTGGAATGGAGCCTAGGTCCTATGGAACAGCATTCAATATCCCTAACCACTATACAGGATGGGCTGCAATCACAATTTTAAGTGACAAAAATAGAAAGCGATTTTCCTTGCAATTTTTCCATTTTCCTTTCTATATATGGTGTTGGACTATCTTTGTTTGCTTGTTATTATTTATTCATTTATTAAATTAAATTATTCTAATAAAATAGTATAGTAAAAAAGAAATCACATTTTTAGAAATTCGACCATCCCAGGTGGGATTGAAACCCATGACTTCTGGTTTAGATGTCCAACGCGCTATCGATTGCGCTACAGGGACGCAACGAACGATTTTCCTTTCTATATAGGCTGGTGGTCTATTATTTTTATTATTTATTCATTTTTTAGTTTAATTAATGAGTTAATATGTGAAAAAAACTACATTAACATCTAGTGTCATTTACTACAAGATTAAAATATGTATTTGAACTTGATTGGATGAATAGAAAATATTTTACAAATGATTGAAAATTTGAACAAGATATATATGGAGAGAGGGAACTATTAGTAAGAATTGAAAAAGTACATACTTGTTAAAAATGTAGCACATATGTCAACGAAATAAACTTGAATTAAATGTACAGGCATAATACATGAATTTTTTTAAAGATGACTAGATTCTATGAATTTGGATAGCGTATAAATAAATATTTTATTAATATTTAGTGTCAGTTGAATTAGAATGTACATATAATTTTTTAAAGAATATTATTACAAGAAAAATTATTTAAAGGCATTTTTTCCGGCAGAGAATGAAGAAAGACATATTTGGAACACATTTTCTTTTTTTGAAAAATGCTACTGTAATAAATTTTTTTTGTCTGTAAATAGGTAAGATATATCTAAACTGTTGTTGAGTTAAAATTTTGAAACGCATGATTTATAGAAATGGATTTTTTCATATTCTATTATATTATAATAGAGAAAATTTTAACAAAAAGCACCGCTAGTAATTACAATTGGGACCGTAACTCTGAAAATAACGTTAGTTTATTAAAAATTCTAGTTCGACCTCTGTATAGAAGTCCTATTTATATATAGACAGAAGATTATCATTATCGAAGCATTTTTCATAAAAGGAGAATGTTTTTATATACATATAACTTTCAATTTTTTCCTCCCCAAAAATTGCGTTTTAATAATTGTTTTCGTGTGATAATATTCTTAAGGTATCCAACTACTTGCGACAAATTTTTTTTAAAAAAATGGAAATATGGGGATTTTTTGTGGTTTTTAGATTTATTTAGTACATTTTAAGAAAAATGTGCTAAAATTAAGAAGAGAAAGAAATTATATATTATTACTAAAAGGAAAAAAATGGGTGAACATTTACAAAAAAATAACATACACGCAGCCCCTTCTGTACCAAAGGTTTATGAACAAATATTCAAATTTACAGTTCTGATGTGATACTATGTTATTAATTTTTGAAATGACTTTTAGAATAAGAGATATATTTTAATTCTTACTAAAACTAGAGCACTTTATCTTAGTTATTATATGAAATTGCTTAAAAAGACAGTGATTAAATTTTGTAATAAAACAGTGATTGATAAAGCTGAAGGTTAAAACACTTCTACTGTTATACAGAACATACACAAAAAATTTCACACAGTCAATCATTTTCAAAACTTTTTGAGGAATCACTGGCCCCGTTTAAGTATTAAAAAAAACACATTTTGAGTTAAACGCGTTTTAAAGTATGACATCTTGCTTAAAGTAACGGCATCTGTTTTTGCTAAAACACTTGTAGTTTTTGTTATAGTGAAAGGGAAATAATAAACTTGGTATTTTTATGAAGCTAATAAGATGACCAATAAAATAAAATCATAAAAAAAGTTGTCAATTTTTGACAAAATTTGCAATTTAGAGTAGTCGAATACCTTAAAACAATTATATATGTATATTCTAATTCAACTGACATAAAATATAAAAATAAACATTTATTTCTTTAAAATCACGGTTCCAAACGTATAATTTTGCAAAAAAAAAAAAAAAACTTTTTGAAGAATCTTACAAATTGTGAACATCCTTCTTTAATGATCAAACTTGAACTTACTCTAAATTTTTAAAGTAAAACAGAAAGTGCAACTCTAATGTCAATTTTGAATTCAATGGTGAATATGCGATTGTATTTATCACGTGAGCCCATTGGATATGATAAAAAGCTAAGATTACTTTCTTTCAAATGTGAGTGCTGTACGTTTAACATTTATTATAGGGAAAAATACATAATACTTTTACTCTGTGATTAGGTAGTGACCGAGGTAACCTAGCGGCTATGGTCAGGAACCCGAGGCTGGAGTGTAGCAAGTTCGAATCCTCGGTTCTTCAGTGGCACTAGGTCATAGTCCCCTCAGGGGGCTCACCTTCTTTAGGTGAGTACGGGTGTCACAATCCCGAGGTGCCCTAGTGATATTTTCCTTTTCCCACGGGGTTTACTGTCTTTGGTAAACACGGGCTTCACGAACCCGGGGTACCCTAGTGATCCTTCTCTATTTTCGACCCTCTTTCTTGTCATTTATTTCATTCTTTCTTTCTCTTCCCGTCTAGACCACAGATATTAAAACAAATGTTTGGCGCAGTATAGCCGAAATCGGCTCTTGCGCCAATAAACCCCAAAATCACTAGGTCATAGTAGCCTAGTGGTCAAGATTCGTGGCTGGCGTGTCATGAGTTCGAGCCTAGTTTCACTGAAGACTCACCGTGTAGAGGGGGCCGATAAACGTTAAATATGTCGAGGCTCTATCGTCATCCCGGCGGTGTAGTGCGGAAGTTAGGAGAGGGGGTAGCGTTGTCCTCGTAGCTTGACCATTTTCTAAAATTATGAGTTCCGTCGCAAAAAGACCTCGAATAGATGAATAGTGAGACGTTAATATTCACTCACTCTCTCTAATATAAACCGTGTAGGGGAGCGATGTACGTTAAATCTGTCGAGAGCTCAAATGTCCTCACGTTGGTGTGGTGTGGTAGTTAGGAGAGGGGGGTGCCAGCTCAGGTGTCGTCCGCGTCACTTGACTATGCGGTCTGTTGCCAAAAGCACTCGTGTAGTTGAACAGTGCGAGTTTCATATTCACTCACTCACTCTCTAATATAAATAAATCCACCCCTGAAGACCCACCGTGTAGAGGAGCTGATGCACGTTGAATTTGTCGAGGTTTAATACCCTCCCATTGGTGTGGTCAGGGAGTTTGGAGAGGGGGTGCAATCTCAGGTGTTATCCTTGTTACTTGATATTATTTTTCATTGAGATCATTTATAAATCCCGTGCAAACCACAAAGTATCACACGGGGCTTACAGAATTAAGCATGAAGCTCACATTACAAAGGAAATGAAAATCATGTGTGTGTGTGTGAAGGATTACAATACAAACATCCATGCCTTCTCCGGGATTCGAACCCAGGCCATACGGCACCGCAGTCAACGTCGCTAACCACTATACCGGATGGGCGGCCTTGCCATTTAACTTAGGCTTAAAATTACGAGGTCCTTTGACAATAACCTCGTGTTTTACTTAGTGGTTAGATGTTAATATAACTCTCTCACACGTGATGAAAATAACTCATTTAATTTTTTAATATATTTTATTAATAGTAAGAAATTACAATATTCTCTCTCTTGTAAATTTTTAGCAAAACATTCGTTGCTGAACTTAAATTTATACAGGATCAAATTTTGTTTGAAGGTTAAATTCTTCATGCCTATAGCTGTTGTTTGTAAGATTCCAATTACAGGAAGTAAATAAAAAATCACCAATTCGAAGTTATTTTAATCTGTTTTTGATGCTGTTTTCAACACGAAAAACTTCAGGGGAGCTAAAAACATATATTTATATTTGCATAAAGATTATTCCGTGACTACATCTCATCTAATCTAAACCTAAATCGAAAATTTACGTCAGAAAATAAGAATTCTAAGCCGAAATAAATTGGAAGAGTGTTTCTGGATGAAAAAAAATTACATTAAAAAGCGGAACTTTTGGGATAAAAATTATGATAAAATGCTGGGGGAAAAAAAAGACATAATGCCTTTCTGATATTCTGAAATGTTTGCATCTGTGGCATGGTAGATGGTTTGTACTTTGAGAAATTCATAAACGTATGTAGATGTTAGATAGTTGTAGCAATGCATAATTAAATAAATACCATGTCTTTGCATAAATGAGAAAATTACTCTAGTGTACATCAATAAATTAATGTTGAAATTTTAAAATGATTTTAAAGAACAATTAAGGTATCTGACTACCCAAAAACTGTAAATTTTGTCAAAAATTGACAAATTTTTTTTATGAATTTATTTTATGGGTCATTTTATTAGCTTTATAAAAATACCAAGTTTATCATTCTCCGTTTACTAGAACAAAAACTACAAGTGTTTTAGTAAAAGCAGATGCCATTACTTTAAGCAAAATGTCATACTTTAAAACGCGTTTTACTCGAAATGTGATTTTTTGAAAATAATCAAACGGGGTCAGCGATTGCTAAAAAAGTTTTGAACACAATTAACTGAAATTTTTTCTGTAAGTTCTGTATAATAGTAGAATTGTTGTAACCTTCAGATTGATCAATCACTGTTTTATTACATAATTTATTTTTTATGTGAATATATCCAGTCTTTTAAAGCATTTTCATATAGTAACCGAGATAAAGTGCTCTAGTTTTTGTAAAAAAGAAAATATCTCTTATCCTGAAGGTCATTTCAAAATTGAATAATATAGTAACACATTAGATTGAAAAAATTGAAAATTTGTTCATAAACCTTTGGTGCAGAATTGTCCGCGTTTATACTACTTTTTGTCAATTTTTACCTATTTTTTCCCATGTTAGTAATAATAATTTCTTTTTCTCTTAATTTTAGCACATTTTTCTTAAAATGCACTAAACAAATCTAAAAATAACAAAGAAATCCCATATCTCCTTTTTTATTAAAAGCTTTTATTTAACTTACAATGTATGTATGTATGTATGTATGTATGTAATTTGTTCGGGTGGAATCTTGCAACTCAAATTTTGAAGCTGATATCTTCCTCCCATTGAGCTGAA
The DNA here is from genome assembly GCA_019973975.1 of Trichonephila clavata. Lineage (NCBI taxonomy): Eukaryota > Metazoa > Arthropoda > Arachnida > Araneae > Nephilidae > Trichonephila > Trichonephila clavata. The sequence continues at coordinate 86,603 of BMAO01011346.1, forward strand.
ATTTTGTATACACGTTTAGTTTGGATGACAATGCATGTTTTGACCATTTATATTCCGATATTGAAATTAATTAAAAAGATATTAATTAAAAACGTTAAACTAGTTTTGGGCGCCAACTTGGATATATCTGCATTGTTGTAATAATTTTATTGTTACAACAATGACAAAAGTTGGCGTCGAAAATCGGTTTTCAGCCAAACTGGAATTTCATAACGTTGCGCTATTGACAATATTAATTAAATTTGTCTAAAAAATAATTACATTTCTACAACGTAAAAATAATCTAATTTCTACAACGTATGCATTTTTACAAATTTCTACTATTTTCTTGGATTTAAATTCAAAACAAAAAGTAGAGCTTTTTTCAAGTAGATTTGTACATTGTATACCTTTCTCAACGCTGCCAAATTAAACTGAGATGGAGTATTGAAGAAATTCTTTAAATAATTTATCTAACTTTAATCTATAAAACTCAGACAAAAATAATTACAGAATCGGAAAGATCCTTTTTTATGTATCTTACCCATCAAAAGGAATCCGCTAGGAAAACAATAAGAGAAAAATATTATCTAGAAATGCAATATATTTTCGATTAAAAAAATAATTTTATAATAAAATGAAGGAATTTTTTAAAGAAATTTTCTAATTTTAAGCCTACAAGTATTTTAAATATACCTCATTTTATCACCAGTAATCTAAACACACACTACGACATGTGTCCTTAAATTTAATTACAAATAGAATCTGTTAATTTTATTTGAATTTAATTATTGATTTTTTCAAAATCAAGTTTCTAAAGATGATCTGAGCAATTAAAAAAATAGATTCTTACGTAGAAGATATTCAATGTGCAGCAAAAAATTATCATTATTTGATAAAACTTTCTTTTTTGATTACAAAATGCGTTTTGAGTCTTAAGCATTTTATTGATTAATACAAATATTTAAATGCCTTTTGAAGTTTTTTAATAAATAACTAAAATTTTCTTCTAATGTGTTAGAGATATATATCCCTTATCTTCAAAATATTTCAAATAAATAATATATTCTTTAAGTTTTTCAAAAATAGTCAAAATTTTAATTAAACATTTAATAACTTTGTCATTTATGAAGATAATCTCACTAAACCTTTTTTTTTTCGTGTGTAGAACAATGTTACCCAAAATCTGCACGAAGATTGAAAAAATTGCTTAAAAATTACGGATTTAAAAATATTGTGTTTTTAGTCTAATACCAATTTGCGAGAATTAATTCAGCTAAACCAGGATGGCGAACCAGCGTTCAATGAGTTGAACAGGCTGAGAAACCTGTCCAGCGATAACTAAAAAGTAAAAAATAAATTAAATGTAAAAAAAACTTTTTTAAGAACAAGCTTT
>BMAO01011347.1:0-14742 GCA_019973975.1 Trichonephila clavata
AAATGACTACAAATATCTTCAAGAACCATAAGCAAATTGCTGGAAGCCAGATGACACCGATAGTACGTCACAATGACGAGACAGTAAGAGGAAATATATAAGGAAAACAGTCAAAAAGCAAAATTGTTCGCAAGCGCTTTATAAGCCTTTCAGTGCAATAACCGCATAGTCAAGAAACAAAGGAAGCATTGGGATGATTTTTTTTTACATGGTAGAATTATAGGCCGCGTCTGGAATGTGAGCGTTCTCAGCTGGAAGTATCCGAGGAACTTGGAATCTCCCAGAGTGTCATCTCCAGGCTTTTGGCAACGATTCCAAGATAATGGTTGTGTGAGTAGACGTTGCAGCAAAGGTCGCTCCCGAGTTACAATGCCGAATGAGGACGGGTATTTGGCAGTTACTTTAAAAAGAAACAAATGGAGCACAGCACCAGACCTGTTTCGTCAGCTCTCTTCAGCTACTGGTACGACAGTTTCAAGGCAGACCGTGTACAGACGCTTAGGGCAGATTGGTCTATATGAGCGTAAACTTGTCAGATGTGTTCCACTTACTGCAACTCACTGTCGCCTGCGGTTAGCCTGGAGTCAGTAGCGTAGCGTGGGGGGGGGGTGAAGAGGGAGGCATGGCCCCGGGTGGCAAGCACGACGATATTTAAATTCACAAAATATTTCAAACTCCAAATCACGCCCGCGCTGACACAAGTCAAGCAGGGAAACTAAAAAATGATATGAAGTTCTGACAAGAATGTTTGATATTATACAATTTCTGGCAAAACAAAATTACGCGTCACAGGGAAGATGACACAAATACTAATAGAGGCAACTTTTTAGAATTGGTACATCTTCTGGCAAAATAGGACCCTGTTCTAAGAGAGCATTTAGTAAAGTTAAAAATGGATCTCAAAAAACAGTTCTCTCACTTATATGTCGCCTCAAATTAAAATGAGTTTATAGGAATTTTAGGAAACAAGGTTCACCAGGTAATTATAGCTCGTGTCCAAAAGGCTAAATATTATTCCATGGATTTTGTCAGTATACCCCGGATACTTCCACAAAGATCGAACAAACCAAGTAGTAAGATATATGATGATTGAAAACCAGAAAGTTAAGAGTAGAGGAATCTCTTATAGATTTCATTGTGAAACGAAAGACAAAACTGCAGAAGGTATTAGTGTCATGATAGTAAGCAAACTTAAGGCTGATGGGCTTGACATTTTGAACTGTAGAGGACAAGCTTACTATAATGCTGCCACGATGACTGGATGCCACACAGGTGTACAACAGCGGATAAATGATATCAAACCTAATGCCGAATTTGTTCCTTGCTCAAACCATTCGCTAAACCAAGTTTGCGTACATGCAGCTTCAGTGGAGGTAAATTCGGTGACTTTCTTTGGTACTCTAAACGCTTCTACTCTTTTTTTTCTACGTCGACGCACCGATGGGAAGTTCTTCTTGAATCCAAAGTAAAAAAATTGAAGAGGATTCAGGACACACGTTGGAGCGCTAGTGGTGATGTTGTAAATTATATTAAACGCCATTACAAAGAAACTTTAACTACTCTGAAAAAACTGATGGAAACCGAGTGAGAGCTTTAATATACTCACAGATGCCGGAGGTTTATTAGTCGCTATGCAATCGCATTCATTTTTATGTTACTTAGGCTTCTAGCAACCGGTACTGTGTGAAGTCAATGATGCTTAAAATTATTTGCAAACAGAGGGACTAAATATCCATCAATGTGATCAAAAAGTACGTGCCTTACAGACTGTATTAGAAGCAAAATAAGAGGAATTCGGGGATGGCGCTTTAATATATGCTAAGAGTTTATGGGAAGAGCTTGAAATTTCTTTTGTGAACCCCCAAGACGAATCAGGAGGAAGCATATATTTGGCGACGGAGTAAAAATGTTCAATTATCGTACGAAGATGACTTGAGGTGAACAATGTTTTCTTCAATAGACAAAGTAACTGCTGAAGTTCGAGAAAGATTCGAACAGCTGCAGAATCTAGCTCGAAAATATGCCTTTTTAAGGCCTGAAGTGATATTGAGCATGGACGAACTTAACTTAGAGCAAGTTTCTTAAAACAGGAGTCGGCAACCTTTTGAGTCGGAAGAGCCAAAAATTACAATTTACAAAATTTCAAAGTTTTTAAAGAGCCACAAAATTTTTTCTTGCCAACAATAAAGTGCTTGCAAAAATAAAGTTTTTTGATAAAAAAAAAATCTAATCTATTTATTCATAAAAAAGATATCTATTTTTCATAAATAAGTAGTGTTTTTCAAAACAATTTAGATAGTATATATGCGGCATTATTAGACAATAACATATTATTAAGTAAAAAATTAAAACAATTGACATTTACTTAGAACACTACCTTGTACTTCTATAACTAACAATTGAGCAAACAAATTTATTGTGAGCGAAGGCTTTCCATGGTTATGGAAGTAGAAAATTTAAACTTTATTAAACAAGTAACTTGTACTTATAAAAAAAAAAACAATAACATACATTTGAGCAGACAAATTCAATGGAGCGTTGGCTTTGCATGGTTTTAGAAAGTTTGATAATTTTGGCTCATAATTTGTTGTTTTAAGTTTCAAACACGACTCTAAATTTTCATTTGTTATTTGACTTCGGACTTTACTTTTAATTATATTCATGCAAGAGATCGCTTTTCTCGCACGAATATGTCGATCCGAAGATAGTTAGCACTCGAAATGCAAGTTCTTCACCTCACTGTAGCAATCTGGAAGACTATTCCATGCGTCGAATATAAGTGCCTCACTCGTGGCATGTCTTTTAAAGCTGTCCACTTCTTTGTTGCGTTACGTACATACATTTTTGGACCTCCAACTCTTCCAACTTGCTTTTCAACTCTGTAAATCTTCCACTCCACAAAGCTTTACTTTTTAAATCGATCAATTGCATTTCTTGAGATCCAGTATCAATTCCAAATTGCTCAATGTGGATTTCGTTTACTATTTGTCTTGAGAGGATTTACTATAAATGCTAGAGTGGGTTTGTTCGTTTTGAATGGAAACATCCGACGACGGCATTATTTCGGGAGCTCCCTAACGACTGACGACAGTGAAGACGCGTGTCACGGGGGGGGGGGCTGAAAAGCGAGTACAAGTGTCTGAGAGATAGAAACGGTGCCTAATCCTCGTTAATCAACTCAGAGCGATTTTAAATGTTTTTTTATGTGTAACATCTTTACTCTCGGTTGCTTGATATTTGTTGGAGTGATTTCGTGAAAAGGGACGGAAATGCGTAACAGGAAGTCGGAAAGCGTGCGCCGTGTAATTTGACCAATCAGCGCTCTTGGTGGTGTCTTTTCGCTACCTCGCACGAGTCCAACTCTAGTAGCCATCAAGCCGGGGAAGCGCGCGCTATTTGATTTGACCAATCAGTACCCTTGGTAGTGTCTCTTCCTTACCCTCGTTTCGGGGTCCAACTCTAGTAGCAATTAAGCCGCCAGCCTTCCGCACATACAGCAAGTCTTATTAGACTTCATCCAGAATAAACGTGCGATTCTTACGCTCAAATGTCAAAGTCTAAGGGCTCGTTGAGTGGGAAATCTGAAGATATATTTATATATGTGTAAAATATATATATTAATAATTATATTTCCTGTTAATCGTCCGACAAAGCTTATCATTCTTAAAAAAATAAGACTTGAATAAATATTTAAGTGCGTATCATTTTCATACTTTGAGGTTAATTCCTGTCGCTGTCAATATAATTATTTTAATTGCGATTAACAAAGATTTCTCGATTAAAAAAAACTAACTTATTGAGTAAACGGATATTTTTGATTTGCTCTAATATTTCTAATTTTTAAGCATGCGCTTGATGGTGTCTCTTCACTACCCTCGTATCGGGGTCCAACTCTAATAGCAAGTGAGCCGTCAGTCTTCCGCACATACCAGCAAGTCTTATTAGACTGCTTCCAGAATAAACTTGTGATTCTTACGCTCAAATGTCAAAGCCTCAGGGCTCGTTGTGTTTGAAAATGGACAAACAGTCATTTTGGTGGTCGCATACATTTCTCCGAATCAAACAGTTAAAAAAATTAAAGATTTCCTTTATTTTGTACTTTTACCGTATACCGAAGGTGGTTCTGCTCTTCTTTAAAAAAAACTGTCACTCGCTTCCCAGGATTTTGGGTGGTGATTTTAACGTTAACTTCAGTTTGCCAGAAGCTGAGCCACTCATAGCTTTTCTGAAAGATGAACTCAAGCTCGAAATGAACACAAATCGAAATGTTTCGACAACTAACAGTGGTACTGTTATTGACGCTCTTTTTCAACGAACTTTTAAATAACAAGTATATGTGTCATATTTTAGTTTTCCTAAATCTATTGTCTCCGCTTTTTCCCAAGAATAAATATTTTTGATAAAAAATTGCATTGCTCCTTCTGTTAATTAAATATAATTTTCATTAAATATATAATTATTCGATAGAAAATTATTTCCTATCATACCCGATTCATTCTTTTCAGGATTAAAGTCACTACTGCGTATTTACCACGATAACATGTCAGATGTTACACATCATATGCGACTACTGGTAAGGCTCGTTTTTTTTTTGTTGTTGATAAAATACATAATACTTGCGTATGGAACTAAAGAGCTGCAGCTTTACATCTAAAGAGCCGCAGGTTGCCGACCCCTGCCTTAAAACATTAATAAAGAAGAATTTCAACTTGAGCGCACACTTCTACAAGCTTTCGTAGCTGCAACAGCCATAGACTGTAAAAAAGAACTCATTAGGCCCGGCTCTCTGGGTTTATTAAAATATATTATTGAGTCCAAATTTGAAGATGGCTCACCAAACATTTTCAAAATGTTGAGAATTTTTTTAACATCTGCCATCAGTAATGCCAGTTGCGAGAGAAGCTTCTCTGAACTAAAATTATCTCAGATCGACTATGTCCACGATAAGGCTGACAAATTTAGCAATTCTGGCAATTGAACATGGCATATATATTTACATTGACAGTTGTATAAAAGATTTTCCTATGAAAAAAGACAAAAAGGGCATTCTTAATCAATAAAAAAATTTAAAGCTGCTTTCTTTTACTTTTAATATAATTTTCTTGAATCATAATTAAAATAGAGGGGCGACAAATTTGCTGTCGGCTCCAGGCGATGAAAGCCCATGCTAAGCCTGTGACGGTTCTATCCGCGTTAATTTCCAAACTAATCCTCTTGGGTAACTTTGGGGCCAGCATTTATTCTATTTCACAGCCTCCTCGGGAAAAACACGAGATAGTTATATGCTAATTAGTTCGACTATATAAAGTCTAGATTTCGTAAGCGTGGGAGAGAGAAGGAATTGTCAAACTAAATGTAAGTATCGTCTACGGATCACTTCAACGAGCTTTGCGCGTATTTGATAGTAAAGTATTAGATTAATCATTAAAGGAATCAAATTAAGTACCGACCTGAGGTTAGCAAGAGTTCGTCTCCTTGTCAATTCTGATAGCTGAGATTACTTAGACGGGAATATTAGATTTGAATGTTAGAATTGAGTATCAGGATTAATCTAGGGATTAGATAATCACTCCAGGGTTTCGACTTATAGTTTGAACTTGTGCTTGTTAATTGTATTTTTCTATCTACAATAAATAATTATTGTTATGGCTTTTGTTGGTGATGATATGTTTCCTCCTAACACCAGGCGCATCGGGCAATGTGAACCCAGTCCAAGATAGGACTGGGGCACGACAAGCCACTGCCTGGAGTAGAGCGCATGCATTGCGGACACCTCAACAGTGGGCTTGTGTGATGTTTTCCGACGAGTCCAGGTTTAGCTTGCAGTCTGATTCTCGTCGGACTTTCATATGGAGAGCACCAGGTACCCGTTACCACCAAGAGGACCTCATTGAGCGGCACTGTTTTGGAAATGCAGAATTTCTCGTTTAGGGATAATTATTCGGGGTTCCAGAACTGACCTGAATGTTCGAATTGAAACCATGACAAGCCGAATCTATCGGGACGTCATTCTGGAACAACATGTACGTTTGTTTCGAGGCGCCATTAGAGCAGAATTTGTGTTTATGGATGACAACGCCCCTTCTCGTGCAAACATCGTAAGCGAATGCCAGGATATCACCCGTATGGACTGGCCAGGATTCTCACTGGACTTAAATCCAGTTGAACATGTGTGGGACATATTTGGCTGACGAGTTACAGCCCGTCAACCCTCTCTTACATGTCTACTGGAACTTCGGAGAGCATTACTTGATGAGTGGTGCAATATTCCGCAAGATCAGATCAATAATTTGATAATGAGCATGCCTGAGCGTGGTATGGACTGTATTGCATCATCTGGGAGACATACTATGTATTAACCATCATACCAAGCATGTAATACTAATTTTTGTAAATAGGTTTTTTTTTTTGTTATTTGCTCCAGGCAGAAAAAACTGCAATTTATATTAATGATATCAAACATATAGCATCTTTTTTTGCTCTTAACCTATTGTTTAATATAAAATCATCACAAATAAGTCACATTTGTTTTGCTTCTTCTTGATTTATTTGTTTGTCTTCTCTGTTTTGCCTGAACTTGCATTGTCATTATCCTTGCATTATCATTATCCTTATAAACATGAGTGTATTAAAAATGCAGATTTTACACATCATAAATATATGCATGCCAAATTTAATAACGATAGGTAGTTTGTAATACGAAGGGAAATAGAAATTCTTTAATACGTTATTCTTACTCTTATTCAGATCTAAAAATTCCCATTAAGAAAACAGTCACTTTCAAGTCTAAAATTAGATATTTTTCAAAAAAAAAATCACAATTTTTTTGTTTTATATGTATTTAAAAATATTTATACTCTCATTCCACATTCCTTATTAAATTATTCACTTCTGTACTCCAAAAATAAATATTTTTAGCATTAACACTAAAGATTCATTTTAGTTTGATATAATGATATAAAATTCAATCAGTAGCCTATGATAATTTATAAAACGGAATAGGGAAAATTTATGAACCGTGATATTTCGACAAAAAATTGATAACGAACAGAAAGTATGGCACATTTTTATTCAGAATTGTTATCAGACTCCCGTATTAGTAAACAGACAAATATATTATCCTGCTTTAGAATGTCGCGGGGTACTAGGTAAATGATTTAGTACATATCTTATCTTATTTCCGAAAACACGTTGAAAGAATGCTGGAATGTTAAAATAACAGAATCATTCTCTAAACTTTTAGCTGAGAATTCATGCACAAACTAATAAAGTTTGAATATTTCACAAGTGAAATATTAATTCTATTCCCCCCCCCAATGCTACCCTTAAAAACGTTACTGGTTCTGTTAGCTTTTATATAAAGAGCATCAAATTATAGACTAATTATTCTGATGAACAGCGAATATAGAAAGAAAAATTTTATTTATTGTTAATAAAATTTCTTTTGATTAACACGTTAACATGCGACCAGAATTCTTTTCTAATAAAATGTTCAACGATTTCTGTTTCCTCTTTTTCCCTAAAAAAATATCAGACTATATTATTCGTATATATATATAAACCAAGCACTCCCATACATATTTTAACTATTATCACTGGGACTACGCGTTTAAATTAACATAAGATGGTTTTCAAAGTAGTTCATGGTATGCATTTCTTGGAAAATTTTCTTTCTACTGCATAAATAAAACTGCTGACATTATGTATTCAGATTCTCTGTATATCTCTATTCATAATTTCCTGCACTTGTGTTGTTTATTCAGTTGACTTTAATTTTATTTATTATAAAAATATTAACTCATGGAATTTTTACAACGGTGGCAGAGGAGAATACCGTTTTTATAAAAAATACTTAAATTTGAGATCATAAGTGATATACTTGATATCATAACAGCATATTTTAAACAAAAATTAGAGTATCGGAGGAAAAATTCATTTTTTAACAACACAATTATTTCATTATTTTCCCCACTCATCAAAGCTCAGTTAAAAAGATATTCGAAAGTCATTTAAATTAATATGATTATATTCCGAATAATTTCCATTGCACTAACCCAATAATATTACACTTGAAATATTCCACGTTGTAATATTTAATCTCTTTTATTTCCTATTTTTCTGTTCATATTAATAATTATATATAATTATGTAAAACAATTATTATAGTTAGTGTCAGGGAATTATATTCTATACTGTATTTTACAGAGAAAAATGTAAGGCAGTCTGCAAGGAACATTGTTCTTTTTAAAAGACGACTATGTCGGAAATGAGTGGGGATCCCCTGAGCTAAACTTTTACAGCAGAATTTTAGAAAGATGTTTCTCTCAGAAAGGAAGAACACTCGGTTAAGAAATTTCAAACAGTGAATTTTAAGCAGGTGACCAAAACGTTATCTGTTTATTTTTGTCCCATGACATTCAGTACCATCAATCACCGGCAAAAGGGTAAAATAAAATGTCATCGAAAATTCATTTCATATGTGTTTTTTTCTTAGTAAAATTACCCACCACATGGGAAATAGCAGCACTGTGTGTGCCTCAGAATAATTTGGGATATTCTACATTGGATGCTGAATAGCTTGAAAAACTGTTGCTTATGCCACCTGATCGACGGTAACATCAGATCAAGGTCCACGAAATTCATCGCGGCTAAGGGCTAGAATTGTACACATGTCGTTAGCCTAAGCTTTGAGCCCCCAAGAAGGTGACAGTATGATTTTGCTTACACAACACGATAGATGGCGACACCATTCGGGCCCACTGATTTAACGAGCACGTTCTCCGTTTGTACTCGGCGAGTATTTGGTGGCGTCGAACCCAGGCCTTCCGGTCTGGAGTACGATGCTCTAACCACTATGCTACCCACAGCCACGCTTGAAAAACTGACGTGTAAATGACTGACTGTGATATTTTTTCCAAAAATATTACATGCTTCATTTTTATGCTTCTGCTAAAGTTAGAAAGAATCCCGCCGTTCATTTTCGCAAACTTAGATTGAAGACGGGAACTTTGCAAAACTGTTTAGTCAGGGGGAGGGGGGAGTGTCGTGGCGTTTCGTAGCGACTAAGGGGGAGAGGGAGGGGAATGCAATCCTGTGCTTCCCTTGGCGACTGCTGTCGCTGGAAAAAAAATTTGGCGGATTTTTCAAAAAAGTCCGTTTGTTCCGATTTTTTTTGGATTTGGCGATTTTGATATAGATATAATGGTGAGATAACGAATTCATTCTGGCTTCTGGACACCTATCGATAAGTAAAGTAGCTTGGCAATTGATTTTAGTCGCCAAAAAAAATTGACCTCGCCAAGACCCTCCCCCCCCCCCCTCTATACTACACTTTAACCTCGCACAAATATTCCCATATTTAAGATAGCAATTGTATCAAAGCCACCAATGGTGGAAATTCACGTCAGACAGACGCCAAGCGGGGAATCACGCGACAACCGTGGCAACATTTGCACGTGTTTTTTATTCCCGTGTTAAACCTATACACTAAGTTGTTGACATTCTTGTGAACTAATTTTATCAAATTAAAATATGTTATATCATTGTATTTTATGCATCATTCTAGTGTATATATTCGTAAGGAAAAACTCTGAACAACTCTTTGATATAATTTTTGTTTATTCTAATTTATTTATCGAATTAGGTACTCGTCTGCTTCAAATAGTGTTAGCTGCTATATTTATTTAGGTTGGATCCTAGCACCTCGTACACAGCAAATAGTTATTTTAATTGTTAATTAATTTAGTAGTTATTAATTATATATTTTTGCGCAAGAATGGCTTACAGTATATATTATCAATACAACTTCTTTTAAAAAACTTCAAACTGTTTGACTATCGAATAAAAATTGTATAATTTCCTTAAAAAGAACTCACTATTATTATCAAATAGAGTGTCAGTTAAGTGTATATAATATAAAAAAAAAATGTCTGTTTATAATTTTAATTCATAATTCAAAGCCAAGATAAAATATTTATTCTGAAGTAAAACAATTTGATGATAATTTGTGAAAGGAATGTTTACAAAAATTAAATAAATTTTTCTTTGATTTTTACATTTTACAAATTATTGATTTCTAAATTATTAATAATTATTTTTTACTGTTAAAAATTGATGTCTCATTTCTTTCTTTAAATTAAAATAAAATATTCTTAAGGGGAATGATGTAATCGCAAAAGGCAAACATTTTTTAGAAATGATCAAATTTAATTTGATGATATGTTATCTTATTTTTTTGAAGTACATGTTAAACTTGCAAAAACGTTTGTTTCTTGAAGCCTGTGTATATAAAATATTAGGTAATATGAAAGTTTTAAATAAATGTAGATAATTATCTTTTGGTAAAAGTGTATTTTTTTCCATCGCCCTTTTCTCCCCCATTTTGTACATAAAATATTAGAGTTGATACAGTATTTATATCCTGTGATGAAAATGAATTTTTTTAACACTATATTTACATCAAGTTTGCCTACCTACACTTAAAATTCGAATGAATATTTTATTTTACTGTGGAACAGTTACTGGATGAAAATGAACTTTATTTTTACAATGTATTGCATATATAAATACTTTATATATATGTATGTGTTTTACACTATTATAAAGCATTTAAAGATATTTGAAATGTTTCTAATGAAATAACATTCTCCATCTTTGACTTTCTGATTTACTTAGTAATTCTTCTTCAAAAATGTTTGGAATTTTTTTTTAGAAATGATTAATAAAAGTAATAAAAGAAAGTACTATTTCATTTTTTAGTTAAAGAAATGATTCATATTAATATATCATTTTCAGGATATATTCATTGTAATGCGAATATCAATTATTATGAGTTATTTAATTATATATAAAGTACATATTCAGGTCTAATAATTAACTAAATGATTATAATGAGTTATTTCTACATGTATTAACTGTTTTAATACTTTTCTCTAAGTTGCACTCACTATAGTAAGTGCTCTTTAAGCACACTAAAATTAATAAAGAGTTACCTTCCGTCATGCATGTGTACATAATGCTTAAATGCCCTTGTTATATTAAGCATCAAAAAAGATATTGCAAAAATTTTTAACTTTTCTGAAAAAAAAATGCACTAAATAAACATGTGTTTGTAATTTTACTCATTAGAACAATGTTTTGCAGAACTGAATAGTTTTCTATTGGAAATTGCACTTTTATATGTGGGTTACAAAATATAATGCATGGGTATGCGACACTTGAATCACAAATTAATGTTATTAATTGCTAGTACGAACTATATTAAAAGTTTGCATTACAATTTTTTATGACAAATTGAATACTTTTTTTTAATTGTCTTTGTATAAAGTGCCTTTAACATATTGATCTACTTTTTAAAAATTATTATACAATATTAAGGGAATGTTTCATCAGAAAAGGTGCAATAATTATCAGAAATTCAATTTAATTATCTTTAGTCTTAAATATATTTTTCTTCTTATTAAATTACATATAATTTATACAAAAATAACAGTATGATTTATCTATAAACAGTAGATGGCTCCAAAATACAAGGGGTGTTCAAATGAAAAGGTACGAAACGACACGGTGGATACAAATATAGACTTTATTCAAAATATACACCATAGGCCTGAGCACAACGATCCCACTGATGAACAAGCCGCAGGATTCCTTGTTCCCAAAATTCCTGTGGCTGTGACGAGACCCAGTCCTTCACAGTGTCCTTGAGTACGTCGCCCGAGTTGAAGCGCTTTCCTTTCAGGTGTTTCTTCAGTGGACCAAACACATGGAAATCGCAGGGCAACATGTCCGGACTGTAGAGCGGATGGTCCAACGTCTCCCATTGGAACTTGTCCAGTTCCATTTGTGTGACTCTGGAGACGTGTGGATGCGCGTTATCATGGAGCAGAACCACAACTTCCATGAGCAGCCCCGGTCTTTTGTTCTTGATGGACCTGCGTAGGCGTCGGAGTGTCTCACAGTACACATCGGAGTTAATGCTTTTTCTGTGCTCGAGTAATTCCACAAGTAGCGGACCTTGAACGTCGAAAAAGACAGTGAGAAACACCTTGCCTGCTGACTTCACGGCTCTGAACTTTTTAGGGGGAGGTGACGATGCATGCTTCCACTGCATGCTGTCCCGCTTTGTCTCTGGCTCGTAGTGATGGCACCAGGTCTCATCACCTGTGATGATCCGCTTCATGAAAGCGGGATCTTTCTGATATCGAAACAGATGTTGCAGTGCTAGTCCCATACGCAGTTTCTTTTGCTGGTCGGTGAGCTGCTTCGGAACCGAAGTGGCACACACCTTCCGAAATCGCAACCTGTCGTGAACAATTGTCCACACGGTTCCATAGCTGACATCCACCTTCAGCGCCAACATTCGCAATGTGACACGCCGATCACTTCTCACTAGGTCGTCTACCTTGTCGATGAGATCGCTCGTGATACAGTGGCCTGGCCTGGTCTCTGGTCATCACCCACACTCTCACGGCCTGCACGAAAACGGGCACTCAATTTTTTGACAGACTTGTCAGAGACACATTCCTCCCGTAAACGGTCACCATCCGCCGATGAATAGCTGCCGGTTTCTCACCTTCCGCTGTCAGAAATCGGATAACACTTCGCTGCTCCTCAATCGTCTAATTTTGCAACGCGAACGCCATCCTGTCCTCATACGGACTGCCGCATCATTTGGACGCCGCTTTTTATAAGAGCCTTTGCTCTCTCCTGCGCATGCGGGTGCCCGCGCATGATCCGATCCCAGTCAAAGTCTCCAATGGCATCTCGAGATGTCTCGCTACATTCTCCCTTGGCGGAATATGCAAATATTTAACTGTTTCATTTTTATGTCGTTTCGTACCTTTTCATTTGATCACCCCTTGTATAAGTTAAACTTGTAAAAATTTTTTAGAAATTTACTTCTTTAAACTAGTGTTTATCTCATATTGATAAACAATATCCATCATATTTATCTGTTGATAAAAATGTATTTTATTTTTACAACACAAGGATTGCAAATAAGATAGAAGAAATTCAACGCAATATATATATATATATAAATGAATAGTTACATAAAATTTCCATTCACAATTTCTAATAGTTATGTCTCTTGACCAGGTATTTATGTTTAAAGTTAAATACTCCAGTTCCATTTCTTGCAAACTTAAAACTTATTTGAAGAAATGCACTCTCTCTATGTTATTTTGTTATCACTAATATGAATGAAAAGTATCCCTTTACATATAATTATATTTATACTTTAAAAAAAATGGAAGATAAAACAACATCAGGAAAAAAAGATACAGAATTCTCTCTGAAATTTAATGTTTGAAAATATATTAATAAAGATTAAAATCATTATTACATCAACAAGTTACCAAAATTTATTATGAATAAATTGAGTTCCATTCTAATCAAAATAACAGTTTCTACTATTTACAAGAAAGTTAATTAACTAATTGTAGCATTGTTTTATCAGGACAATCTTATCTCAAAAATATCAGTGATTTTGGCCAATCAACCCCGTAACAATAATTTTGAAAAAGATTTTCTGTATTTTTCTTTGTGATAAATATAAAATTGATCCAAATACTTTTCTTTGGTCAATATTGGTAAGTAACTCATGCAACAAATTTATTCAGGACTTATAAGCAGGATAATGTCAATATACATGTGTCTTTTAGACTTTTAGACTTATGTAAAAATAAATATAATGATATAAAATAAATCTAATCTATAATGAAAAATCTTCTACATATTGTGCAAACACCAATATAAAACCATATTTATTATAAATAGTAAAAAAAATTTGCACATCTCTCTCTGTGATAGGTTTATACCACACAGTCAAACTCTGAAAAACAGATACATTAATCAATATCACACAAATATGTTACAATTTTTATTTTTTTGTAAAAGAACTATGGTTTAAAAAATGACTTTTATTTTGATCAAGTAGTTGTGAGCAAGACTTTTATTTTCGATATATAGATGCAAATTTATTCTATTATACACATTTTAGTTTTAAAACTTTAATGCCTTAATTTTTTACCGTATTTGTAATTCAATTCTTGATAAATTATATCTTTTTTCTCAAATAGTGCAGCGAATAAAGATTTCAAAATGCTGCACAATTTTTTTACGTGTAATTTTACAAATGGTAAATGATCATTTTGATTTCTAATGTTTGAAAGTGGTACTTGATTCACACATCATTTAGTGTAAACATTAATGAAGCTGTAGTAAATTAAGATATTTTTCCATTTTTGTAGTGAATACTTCTCAAAAATGTTTTTTCTTTTTCCCAGTAATATTGTAAAATAAGTTAAAAAAAATTCTTGTTTTTGATATGACATGTATGGTTACATATCAGATTCTTGTGTTCTAATTTTAGACAATTAAATACTTAAGATGTTACTACTCTGAAGATGCGTAAATAAGTAAAACTTAAGTTAATTAAACATTATATGTTCTCAATATAACTTCATTCAAAATACACAAAAATTTGCATAAGCAAACTAACATATTTTACTTTCTTATGTATGTTCTTTATATGATTTTATTTAAAATAAACAAAAATTTGCTTTGAAGTATTTACATGCTTTTTGAAAGTCTACATCCCTCTAAAATCCATTTTGAATAGGTTTCTTTCGTGAAGACATAAATAGTGAGAATAAAGCTTGGTTTAAGCTGGCGTCGGTATTGAAAATATTCTTCAAAGTAATTGTATACATAACAAACAGTGAGGAGATGAACGTGAGA